>CAKKNJ020000072.1:0-28657 GCA_918808275.2 Dolichovespula sylvestris
ATGTATATATTATACAAGGCCAACAAACCTGAAATAAATTTTTAAGTATTGAAATATTCGACCTAATTTCTATTAATTTTCTTGCGATTTTTAGTCGTATTAATGTTAAAACGAATGTACTATTGTTTAATTATTAGTTACTTGTACCCGTGTACATTAGTGATTGTTTAAATAAGTATTAAATAGCCGAAAGGATCAAATTTAGTTTCTCGCGTTTAAATTTAGAGAGTCTCGACGCTGATTCGTCGAAGTGCAACGTTAAACTGACTCAGTTATTGTCAAAGTTAAGGAAAGGACCGTTTATGTTTACGTTATAAAAGGACAATTAACCTCATATTAAAATCTTAAAGTATTGAATTATTTAATCGAATTATTGTAATCAGTACGATTATTACGAATGTTATTATAAGAAATTGTATAAATTACTCAAGAATTGTATGATGTGTAAACATAGTTTCTTAAACTCTTAGTTTTTGCTTGAAATAGAGACATCCTTAAAGAGTTTCGATTATTCTTCGTCCGAATCCAATGGAAGACGGATCCAGTAGCCCTTCATGTTGAAATTTATGTATATATTATACAAGGCCAACAACCCTGAAATAAATTTTTTTGTATTGAAATATTCGAGCTAATTTATATTGAGTTTCTTGCGAGTTTTAGTCGTATTAATGTTTGAACGAATGTACTATTGTTTAATTATTAGTTACTTGTACCCGTGTACATTAGTGATTGTTTAAATAAGTATTAAATAGCCGAAAGGATTAAATTTAATTTCTCGCGTTTAAATTTAGAGAGTCTCGATGCTGATTCGTCGAAGTGCAACGTTAAACTGACTCAGTTATTGTCAAAGTTAAGGAAAGGTCCGTTTATGTTTACGTTATACAAGGACAATTAACCCCATATTAAAATCTTAAAGTATTGAATTATTTAATCGAATTAATGTAATCATAACAATTATTACGACTGTTATTATAAGAAATTGTATAAATAACTCAAGAATTGTATGATGTGGAAACATAGTTTCTTTAACTCTTAGTTTTTGCTTGAAATAGAGACATCCTTAATGAGTTTCGATTATTCTTCGTCCGAATCCAATGGAAGACGGATCCAGTAGCCCTTCATGTTGAAATTTATGTATATATTATACAAGGCCAACAACCCTGAAATAAATTTTTAAGTATTGAAATATTCGACCTAATTTCTATTAATTTTCTTGCGATTTTTAGTCGTATTAATGTTTAAACGAATGTACTATTGTTTAATTATTAGTTACTTGTACCCGTGTACATTAGTGATTGTTTAAATAAGTATTATATAGCCGAAAGGATTAAATTTAATTTCTCGCGTTTAAATTTTGAGAGTCTCGATGCTGATTCGTCGAAGTGCAACGTTAAACTGACTCAGTTATTGTCAAAGTTAAGGAAAGGACCGTTTATGTTTACGTTATACAAGGACAATTAACCACATATTAAAATCTTAAAGTATTGAATTATTTAATCGAATTATTCTAATCATAACAATTATTACGACTGTTATTATAAGAAATTGTATAAATTACTCAAGAATTGTATGATGTGGAAACATAGTTTCTTTAACTCTTAGTTTTTGCTTGAAATAGAGACATCCTTAAAGAGTTTCGATTATTCTTCGTCCGAATCCAATGGAAGACGGATCCAGTAGCCCTTCATGTTGAAATTTATGAATATATTATACAAGGCCAACAACCCTGAAATAAATTTTTTTGTATTGAAATATTCGAGCTAATTTATATTGAGTTTCTTGCGAGTTTTAGTCGTATTAATGTTTGAACGAATGTACTATTGTTTAATTATTAGTTACTTGTACCCGTGTACATTAGTGATTGTTTAAATAAGTATTAAATAGCCGAAAGGATTAAATTTAATTTCTCGCGTTTAAATTTAGAGAGTCTCGATGCTGATTCGTCGAAGTGCAACGTTAAACTGACTCAGTTATTGTCAAAGTTAAGGAAAGGTCCGTTTATGTTTACGTTATACAAGGACAATTAACCCCATATTAAAATCTTAAAGTATTGAATTATTTAATCGAATTAATGTAATCATAACAATTATTACGACTGTTATTATAAGAAATTGTATAAATAACTCAAGAATTGTATGATGTGGAAACATAGTTTCTTTAACTCTTAGTTTTTGCTTGAAATAGAGACATCCTTAATGAGTTTCGATTATTCTTCGTCCGAATCCAATGGAAGACGGATCCAGTAGCCCTTCATGTTGAAATTTATGTATATATTATACAAGGCCAACAACCCTGAAATAAATTTTTAAGTATTGAAATATTCGACCTAATTTCTATTAATTTTCTTGCGATTTTTAGTCGTATTAATGTTTAAACGAATGTACTATTGTTTAATTATTAGTTACTTGTACCCGTGTACATTAGTGATTGTTTAAATAAGTATTATATAGCCGAAAGGATTAAATTTAATTTCTCGCGTTTAAATTTTGAGAGTCTCGATGCTGATTCGTCGAAGTGCAACGTTAAACTGACTCAGTTATTGTCAAAGTTAAGGAAAGGACCGTTTATGTTTACGTTATACAAGGACAATTAACCCCATATTAAAATCTTAAAGTATTGAATTATTTAATCGAATTATTGTAATCATAACGATTATTACGACTGTTATTATAAGAAATTGTATAAATTACTCAAGAATTGTATGATGTGGAAACATAGTTTCTTTAACTCTTAGTTTTTGCTTGAAATAGAGACATCCTTAAAGAGTTTCGATTATTCTTCGTCCGAATCCAATGGAAGACGGATCCAGTAGCCCTTCATGTTGAAATTTATGTATATATTATACAAGGCCAACAAACCTGAAATAAATTTTTAAGTATTGAAATATTCGACCTAATTTCTATTAATTTTCTTGCGATTTTTAGTCGTATTAATGTTAAAACGAATGTACTATTGTTTAATTATTAGTTACTTGTACCCGTGTACATTAGTGATTGTTTAAATAAGTATTAAATAGCCGAAAGGATCAAATTTAGTTTCTCGCGTTTAAATTTAGAGAGTCTCGACGCTGATTCGTCGAAGTGCAACGTTAAACTGACTCAGTTATTGTCAAAGTTAAGGAAAGGACCGTTTATGTTTACGTTATAAAAGGACAATTAACCCCATATTAAAATCTTAAAGTATTGAATTATTTAATCGAATTATTGTAATCAGTACGATTATTACGAATGTTATTATAAGAAATTGTATAAATTACTCAAGAATTGTATGATGTGTAAACATAGTTTCTTAAACTCTTAGTTTTTGCTTGAAATAGAGACATCCTTAAAGAGTTTCGATTATTCTTCGTCCGAATCCAATGGAAGACGGATCCAGTAGCCCTTCATGTTGAAATTTATGTATATATTATACAAGGCCAACAACCCTGAAATAAATTTTTTTGTATTGAAATATTCGAGCTAATTTATATTGAGTTTCTTGCGAGTTTTAGTCGTATTAATGTTTGAACGAATGTACTATTGTTTAATTATTAGTTACTTGTACCCGTGTACATTAGTGATTGTTTAAATAAGTATTAAATAGCCGAAAGGATTAAATTTAATTTCTCGCGTTTAAATTTAGAGAGTCTCGATGCTGATTCGTCGAAGTGCAACGTTAAACTGACTCAGTTATTGTCAAAGTTAAGGAAAGGTCCGTTTATGTTTACGTTATACAAGGACAATTAACCCCATATTAAAATCTTAAAGTATTGAATTATTTAATCGAATTAATGTAATCATAACAATTATTACGACTGTTATTATAAGAAATTGTATAAATAACTCAAGAATTGTATGATGTGGAAACATAGTTTCTTTAACTCTTAGTTTTTGCTTGAAATAGAGACATCCTTAATGAGTTTCGATTATTCTTCGTCCGAATCCAATGGAAGACGGATCCAGTAGCCCTTCATGTTGAAATTTATGTATATATTATACAAGGCCAACAACCCTGAAATAAATTTTTAAGTATTGAAATATTCGACCTAATTTCTATTAATTTTCTTGCGATTTTTAGTCGTATTAATGTTTAAACGAATGTACTATTGTTTAATTATTAATTACTTGTACCCGTGTACATTAGTGATTGTTTAAATAAGTATTATATAGCCGAAAGGATTAAATTTAATTTCTCGCGTTTAAATTTTGAGAGTCTCGATGCTGATTCGTCGAAGTGCAACGTTAAACTGACTCAGTTATTGTCAAAGTTAAGGAAAGGACCGTTTATGTTTACGTTATACAAGGACAATTAACCACATATTAAAATCTTAAAGTATTGAATTATTTAATCGAATTATTCTAATCATAACAATTATTACGACTGTTATTATAAGAAATTGTATAAATTACTCAAGAATTGTATGATGTGGAAACATAGTTTCTTTAACTCTTAGTTTTTGCTTGAAATAGAGACATCCTTAAAGAGTTTCGATTATTCTTCGTCCGAATCCAATGGAAGACGGATCCAGTAGCCCTTCATGTTGAAATTTATGTATATATTATACAAGGCCAACAACCCTGAAATAAATTTTTAAGTATTGAAATATTCGACCTAATTTCTATTAATTTTCTTGCGATTTTTAGTCGTATTAATGTTTAAACGAATGTACTATTGTTTAATTATTAGTTACTTGTACCCGTGTACATTAGTGATTGTTTAAATAAGTATTAAATAGCCGAAAGGATCAAATTTAGTTTCTCGCGTTTAAATTTAGAGAGTCTCGACGCTGATTCGTCGAAGTGCAACGTTAAACTGACTCAGTTATTGTCAAAGTTAAGGAAAGGACCGTTTATGTTTACGTTATAAAAGGACAATTAACCCCATATTAAAATCTTAAAGTATTGAATTATTTAATCGAATTATTGTAATCAGTACGATTATTACGAATGTTATTATAAGAAATTGTATAAATTACTCAAGAATTGTATGATGTGTAAACATAGTTTCTTAAACTCTTAGTTTTTGCTTGAAATAGAGACATCCTTAAAGAGTTTCGATTATTCTTCGTCCGAATCCAATGGAAGACGGATCCAGTAGCCCTTCATGTTGAAATTTATGTATATATTATACAAGGCCAACAACCCTGAAATAAATTTTTTTGTATTGAAATATTCGAGCTAATTTATATTGAGTTTCTTGCGAGTTTTAGTCGTATTAATGTTTGAACGAATGTACTATTGTTTAATTATTAGTTACTTGTACCCGTGTACATTAGTGATTGTTTAAATAAGTATTAAATAGCCGAAAGGATTAAATTTAATTTCTCGCGTTTAAATTTAGAGAGTCTCGATGCTGATTCGTCGAAGTGCAACGTTAAACTGACTCAGTTATTGTCAAAGTTAAGGAAAGGTCCGTTTATGTTTACGTTATACAAGGACAATTAACCCCATATTAAAATCTTAAAGTATTGAATTATTTAATCGAATTAATGTAATCATAACAATTATTACGACTGTTATTATAAGAAATTGTATAAATAACTCAAGAATTGTATGATGTGGAAACATAGTTTCTTTAACTCTTAGTTTTTGCTTGAAATAGAGACATCCTTAATGAGTTTCGATTATTCTTCGTCCGAATCCAATGGAAGACGGATCCAGTAGCCCTTCATGTTGAAATTTATGTATATATTATACAAGGCCAACAACCCTGAAATAAATTTTTAAGTATTGAAATATTCGACCTAATTTCTATTAATTTTCTTGCGATTTTTAGTCGTATTAATGTTTAAACGAATGTACTATTGTTTAATTATTAGTTACTTGTACCCGTGTACATTAGTGATTGTTTAAATAAGTATTAAATAGCCGAAAGGATTAAATTTAATTTCTCGCGTTTAAATTTAGAGAGTCTCGACGCTGATTCGTCGAAGTGCAACGTTAAACTGACTCAGTTATTGTCAAAGTTAAGGAAAGGACCGTTTATGTTTACGTTATACAAGGACAATTAACCCCATATTAAAATCTTAAAGTATTGAATTATTTAATCGAATTATTGTAATCAGTACGATTATTACGAATGTTATTATAAGAAATTGTATAAATTACTCAAGAATTGTATGATGTGTAAACATAGTTTCTTAAACTCTTAGTTTTTGCTTGAAATAGAGACATCCTTAAAGAGTTTCGATTATTCTTCGTCCGAATCCAATGGAAGACGGATCCAGTAGCCCTTCATGTTGAAATTTATGAATATATTATACAAGGCCAACAACCCTGAAATAAATTTTTTTGTATTGAAATATTCGAGCTAATTTATATTGAGTTTCTTGCGAGTTTTAGTCGTATTAATGTTTGAACGAATGTACTATTGTTTAATTATTAGTTACTTGTACCCGTGTACATTAGTGATTGTTTAAATAAGTATTAAATAGCCGAAAGGATTAAATTTAATTTCTCGCGTTTAAATTTAGAGAGTCTCGACGCTGATTCGTCGAAGTGCAACGTTAAACTGACTCAGTTATTGTCAAAGTTAAGGAAAGGACCGTTTATGTTTACGTTATACAAGGACAATTAACCCCATATTAAAATCTTAAAGTATTGAATTATTTAATCGAATTATTGTAATCAGTACGATTATTACGAATGTTATTATAAGAAATTGTATAAATTACTCAAGAATTGTATGATGTGTAAACATAGTTTCTTAAACTCTTAGTTTTTGCTTGAAATAGAGACATCCTTAAAGAGTTTCGATTATTCTTCGTCCGAATCCAATGGAAGACGGATCCAGTAGCCCTTCATGTTGAAATTTATGAATATATTATACAAGGCCAACAACCCTGAAATAAATTTTTTTGTATTGAAATATTCGAGCTAATTTATATTGAGTTTCTTGCGAGTTTTAGTCGTATTAATGTTTGAACGAATGTACTATTGTTTAATTATTAGTTACTTGTACCCGTGTACATTAGTGATTGTTTAAATAAGTATTAAATAGCCGAAAGGATTAAATTTAATTTCTCGCGTTTAAATTTAGAGAGTCTCGATGCTGATTCGTCGAAGTGCAACGTTAAACTGACTCGGTTATTGTCAAAGTTAAGGAAAGGACCGTTTATGTTTCGTTATACAAGGACAATTAACCCCATATTAAAATCTTAAAGTATTGAATTATTTAATCGAATTATTGTAATCATAACGATTATTACGACTGTTATTATAAAAAATAGTATAAATTACTCAAAAATTGTATGATTTGGAAACATAGTTTCTTAAACTCTTAGTTTTTGCTTGAAATAGAGACATCCTTAAAGAGTTTCGATTATTCTTCGTCCGAATCCAATGGAAGACGGATCCAGTAGCCCTTCCTGTTGAAATTTATGTATATATTATACAAGGCCAACAACCCTGAAATAAATTTTTAAGTATTGAAATATTCGAGCTAATTTCTATTAAGTTTCTTGCGAGTTTTTGTCGTATTAATGTTTAAACGAATGTACTATTGTATAATTATTAGTTACTTGTACCCGTGTACATTAGTGATTGTTTAAATAAGTATTAAATAGCCGAAAGCATTAAATTTAATTTCTCGCGTTTAAATTTAGAGAGTCTCGATGCTGATTCGTCGAAGTGCAACGTTAAACTGACTCAGTTATTGTCAAAGTTAAGGAAAGGTCCGTTTATGTTTACGTTATACAAGGACAATTAACCCCATATTAAAATCTTAAAGTATTGAATTATGTAATCGAATTAATGTAATCATAACAATTATTACGACTGTTATTATAAGAAATTGTATAAATTACTCAAGAATTGTATGATGTGGAAACATAGTTTCTTAAACTCTTAGTTTTTGCTTGAAATAGTGACATCCTAAAAGAGTTTCGATTATTCTTCGTCCGAATCCAATGGAAGACGGATCCAGTAGCCCTTCATGTTGAAATTTATGAATATATTATACAAGGCCAACAACCCTGAAATAAATTTTTAAGTATTGAAATATTCGACCTAATTTCTATTAATTTTCTTGCGATTTTTAGTCGTATTAATGTTTAAACTAATGTACTATTGTTTAATTATTAGTTACTTGTACCCGTGTACATTAGTGATTGTTTAAATAAGTATTAAATAGCCGAAAGGATTAAATTTAATTTCTCGCGTTTAAATTTAGAGAGTCTCGATGCTGATTCGTCGAAGTGCAACGTTAAACTGACTCAGTTATTGTCAAAGTTAAGGAAAGGTCCGTTTATGTTTACGTTATACAAGGACAATTAACCCCATATTAAAATCTTAAAGTATTGAATTATATAATCGAATTAATGTAATCATAACAATTATTACGACTGTTATTATAAGAAATTGTATAAATTACTCAAGAATTGTATGATGTGGAAACATAGTTTCTTAATCTCTTAGTTTTTGCTTGAAATAGAGACATCCTTAAAGATTTTCGATTATTCTTCGTCCGAATCCAATGGAAGACGGATCCAGTAGCCCTTCATGTTGAAATTTATGTATATATTATACAAGGCCAACAACCCTGAAATAAATTTTTAAGTATTGAAATATTCGACCTAATTTCTATTAATTTTCTTGCGATTTTTAGTCGTATTAATGTTTAAACGAATGTACTATTGTTTAATTATTAGTTACTTGTACCCGTGTACATTAGTGATTGTTTAAATAAGTATTAAATAGCCGAAAGGATTAATTATAAATTCTCGCGTTTAAATTGAGAGGGTCTCGATGCTGATTCGTCGAAGTGCAACGTTAAACTGTCTCAGTTATTGTCAAAGTAAAGGAAAGTACCGTTTATGTTTACGTTATACAAGTACAATTAACCCCATATTAAAATCTTAAAGTATTGAATTATGTAATCGAATTATTGTAATCAGTACGATTATTACGAATGTTATTATAAGAAATTGTATAAATTACTCAAGAATTGTATGATGTGTAAACATAGTTTCTTAAACTCTTAGTTTTTGCTTGAAATAGAGACATCCTTAAAGAGTTTCGATTATTCTTCGTCCGAATCCAATGGAAGACGGATCCAGTAGCCCTTCATGTTGAAATTTATGAATATATTATACAAGGCCAACAACCCTGAAATAAATTTTTTTGTATTGGAATATTCGAGCTAATTTATATTGAGTTTCTTGCGAGTTTTAGTCGTATTAATGTTTGAACGAATGTACTATTGTTTAATTATTAGTTACTTGTACCCGTGTACATTAGTGATTGTTTAAATAAGTATTAAATAGCCGAAAGGATTAAATTTAATTTCTCGCGTTTAAATTTAGAGAGTCTCGATGCTGATTCGTCGAAGTGCAACGTTAAACTGACTCAGTTATTGTCAAAGTTAAGGAAAGGACCGTTTATGTTTACGTTATACAAGGACAATTAACCCCATATTAAAATCTTAAAGTATTGAATTATTTAATCGAATTATTGTAATCATAACAATTATTACGACTCTTATTATAAGAAATTGTATAAATTACTCAAGAATTGAATGATGTGGAAACATAGTTTCTTTAACTCTTAGTTTTTGCTTGAAATAGAGACATCCTTAAAGAGTTTCGATTATTCTTCGTCCGAATCCAATGGAAGACGGATCCAGTAGCCCTTCCTGTTGAAATTTATGTATATATTATACAAGGCCAACAACCCTGAAATAAATTTTTAAGTATTGAAATATTCGAGCTAATTTCTATTAAGTTTCTTGCGAGTTTTTGTCGTATTAATGTTTAAACGAATGTACTATTGTATAATTATTAGTTACTTGTACCCGTGTACATTAGTGATTGTTTAAATAAGTATTAAATAGCCGAAAGCATTAAATTTAATTTCTCGCGTTTAAATTTAGAGAGTCTCGATGCTGATTCGTCGAAGTGCAACGTTAAACTGACTCAGTTATTGTCAAAGTTAAGGAAAGGTCCGTTTATGTTTACGTTATACAAGGACAATTAACCCCATATTAAAATCTTAAAGTATTGAATTATGTAATCGAATTAATGTAATCATAACAATTATTACGACTGTTATTATAAGAAATTGTATAAATTACTCAAGAATTGTATGATGTGGAAACATAGTTTCTTAAACTCTTAGTTTTTGCTTGAAATAGTGACATCCTAAAAGAGTTTCGATTATTCTTCGTCCGAATCCAATGGAAGACGGATCCAGTAGCCCTTCATGTTGAAATTTATGAATATATTATACAAGGCCAACAACCCTGAAATAAATTTTTAAGTATTGAAATATTCGACCTAATTTCTATTAATTTTCTTGCGATTTTTAGTCGTATTAATGTTTAAACGAATGTACTATTGTTTAATTATTAGTTACTTGTACCCGTGTACATTAGTGATTGTTTAAATAAGTATTAAATAGCCGAAAGGATTAAATTTAATTTCTCGCGTTTAAATTTAGAGAGTCTCGATGCTGATTCGTCGAAGTGCAACGTTAAACTGACTCAGTTATTGTCAAAGTTAAGGAAAGGTCCGTTTATGTTTACGTTATACAAGGACAATTAACCCCATATTAAAATCTTAAAGTATTGAATTATATAATCGAATTAATGTAATCATAACAATTATTACGACTGTTATTATAAGAAATTGTATAAATTACTCAAGAATTGTATGATGTGGAAACATAGTTTCTTAATCTCTTAGTTTTTGCTTGAAATAGAGACATCCTTAAAGATTTTCGATTATTCTTCGTCCGAATCCAATGGAAGACGGATCCAGTAGCCCTTCATGTTGAAATTTATGTATATATTATACAAGGCCAACAACCCTGAAATAAATTTTTAAGTATTGAAATATTCGACCTAATTTCTATTAATTTTCTTGCGATTTGTAGTCGTATTAATGTTTAAACGAATGTACTATTGTTTAATTATTAGTTACTTGTACCCGTGTACATTAGTGATTGTTTAAATAAGTATTAAATAGCCGAAAGGATTAAATTTAATTTCTCGCGTTTAAATTTAGAGAGTCTCGACGCTGATTCGTCGAAGTGCAACGTTAAACTGACTCAGTTATTGTCAAAGTTAAGGAAAGGACCGTTTATGTTTACGTTATACAAGGACAATTAACCCCATATTAAAATCTTAAAGTATTGAATTATTTAATCGAATTATTGTAATCAGTACGATTATTACGAATGTTATTATAAGAAATTGTATAAATTACTCAAGAATTGTATGATGTGTAAACATAGTTACTTAAACTCTTAGTTTTTGCTTGAAATAGAGACATCCTTAAAGAGTTTCAATTATTCTTCGTCCGAATCCAATGGAAGACGGATCCAGTAGCCCTTCATGTTGAAATTTATGAATGTATTATACAAGGCCAACAACCCTGAAATAAATTTTTTTGTATT
The DNA here is from genome assembly GCA_918808275.2 of Dolichovespula sylvestris. Lineage (NCBI taxonomy): Eukaryota > Metazoa > Arthropoda > Insecta > Hymenoptera > Vespidae > Dolichovespula > Dolichovespula sylvestris. Next base: position 11,370 of record CAKKNJ020000072.1, read on the forward strand.
GAAATATTCGAGCTAATTTATATTGAGTTTCTTGCGAGTTTTAGTCGTATTAATGTTTGAACGAATGTACTATTGTTTAATTATTAGTTACTTGTACCCGTGTACATTAGTGATTGTTTAAATAAGTATTAAATAGCCGAAAGGATTAAATTTAATTTCTCGCGTTTAAATTTAGAGAGTCTCGATGCTGATTCGTCGAAGTGCAACGTTAAACTGACTCAGTTATTGTCAAAGTTAAGGAAAGGACCGTTTATGTTTACGTTATACAAGGACAATTAACCCCATATTAAAATCTTAAAGTATTGAATTATTTAATCGAATTATTGTAATCATAACGATTATTACGACTGTTATTATAAGATATAGTATAAATTACTCAAAAATTGTATGATTTGGAAACATATTTTCTTTAACTCTTAGTTTTTGCTTGAAATAGAGACATCCTTAAAGATTTTCGATTATTCTTCGTCCGAATCCAATGGAAGACGGATCCAGTAGCCCTTCATGTTGAAATTTATGTATATATTATACAAGGCCAACAACCCTGAAATAAATTTTTAAGTATTGAAATATTCGACCTAATTTCTATTAATTTTCTTGCGATTTTTAGTCGTATTAATGTTTAAACGAATGTACTATTGTTTAATTATTAGTTACTTGTACCCGTGTACATTAGTGATTGTTTAAATAAGTATTAAATAGCCGAAAGCATTAAATTTAATTTCTCGCGTTTAAATTTAGAGAGTCTCGATGCTGATTCGTCGAAGTGCAACGTTAAACTGACTCAGTTATTGTTAAAGTTAAGGAAAGGTTTGTTTATGTTTACGTTATACATGGACAATTAACCCCATATTAAAATCTTAAAGTATTGAATTATTTAATCGAATTATTGTAATCAGAACGATTATTACGACTGTTATTATAAGAAATTGTATAAATAACTCAAGAATTGTATGATGTGAAAACATAGTTTCTTTAACTCTTAGTTTTTGCTTGAAATAGAAACATCCTTAAAGAGTTTCGATTATTCTTCGTCCGAATCCAATGGAAGACGGATCCAGTAGCCCTTCATGTTGAAATTTATGTATATATTATACAAGGCCAACAACCCTGAAATAAATTTTTAAGTATTGAAATATTCGACCTAATTTCTATTAATTTTCTTGCGATTTGTAGTCGTATTAATGTTTAAACGAATGTACTATTGTTTAATTATTAGTTACTTGTACCCGTGTACATTAGTGATTGTTTAAATAAGTATTAAATAGCCGAAAGGATTAAATTTAATTTCTCGCGTTTAAATTTAGAGAGTCTCGACGCTGATTCGTCGAAGTGCAACGTTAAACTGACTCAGTTATTGTCAAAGTTAAGGAAAGGACCGTTTATGTTTACGTTATACAAGGACAATTAACCCCATATTAAAATCTTAAAGTATTGAATTATTTAATCGAATTATTGTAATCAGTACGATTATTACGAATGTTATTATAAGAAATTGTATAAATTACTCAAGAATTGTATGATGTGTAAACATAGTTACTTAAACTCTTAGTTTTTGCTTGAAATAGAGACATCCTTAAAGAGTTTCAATTATTCTTCGTCCGAATCCAATGGAAGACGGATCCAGTAGCCCTTCATGTTGAAATTTATGAATGTATTATACAAGGCCAACAACCCTGAAATAAATTTTTTTGTATTGAAATATTCGAGCTAATTTATATTGAGTTTCTTGCGAGTTTTAGTCGTATTAATGTTTGAACGAATGTACTATTGTTTAATTATTAGTTACTTGTACCCGTGTACATTAGTGATTGTTTAAATAAGTATTAAATAGCCGAAAGGATTAAATTTAATTTCTCGCGTTTAAATTTAGAGAGTCTCGATGCTGATTCGTCGAAGTGCAACGTTAAACTGACTCAGTTATTGTCAAAGTTAAGGAAAGGACCGTTTATGTTTACGTTATACAAGGACAATTAACCCCATATTAAAATCTTAAAGTATTGAATTATTTAATCGAATTATTGTAATCATAACGATTATTACGACTGTTATTATAAGATATAGTATAAATTACTCAAAAATTGTATGATTTGGAAACATATTTTCTTTAACTCTTAGTTTTTGCTTGAAATAGAGACATCCTTAAAGATTTTCGATTATTCTTCGTCCGAATCCAATGGAAGACGGATCCAGTAGCCCTTCATGTTGAAATTTATGTATATATTATACAAGGCCAACAACCCTGAAATAAATTTTTAAGTATTGAAATATTCGACCTAATTTCTATTAATTTTCTTGCGATTTTTAGTCGTATTAATGTTTAAACGAATGTACTATTGTTTAATTATTAGTTACTTGTACCCGTGTACATTAGTGATTGTTTAAATAAGTATTAAATAGCCGAAAGGATTAAATTTAATTTCTCGCGTTTAAATTTAGAGAGTCTCGATGCTGATTCGTCGAAGTGCAACGTTAAACTGACTCAGTTATTGTCAAAGTTAAGGAAAGGACCGTTTATGTTTACGTTATACATGGACAATTAAACCCATATTAAAATCTTAAAGTATTGAATTATTTAATCGAATTATTGTAATCAGAACGATTATTACGAATGTTATTATAAGAAATTGTATAAATTACTCAAGAATTGTATGATGTGTAAACATAGTTTCTTAAACTCTTAGTTTTTGCTTGAAATAGAGACATCCTTAAAGAGTTTCGATTATTCTTCGTCCGCTTCCAATGGAAGACGGATCCAGTAGCCCTTCCTGTTGAAATTTATGTATATATTATACAAGGCCAACAACCCTGAAATAAATTTTTAAGTATTGAAATATTCGAGCTAATTTCTATTAAGTTTCTTGCGAGTTTTTGTCGTATTAATGTTTAAACGAATGTACTATTGTTTAATTATTAGTTACTTGTACCCGTGTAGATTAGTGATTGTTTAAATAAGTATTAAATAGCCGAAAGCATTAAATTTAATTTCTCGCGTTTAAATTTAGAGAGTCTCGATGCTGATTCGTCGAAGTGCAATGTTAAACTGACTCAGTTATTGTTAAAGTTAAGGAAAGGTTTGTTTATGTTTACGTTATACATGGACAATTAACCCCATATTAAAATCTTAAAGTATTGAATTATTTAATCGAATTATTGTAATCAGAACGATTATTACGAATGTTATTATAAGAAATTGTATAAATTACTCAAGAATTGTATGATGTGTAAACATAGTTTCTTAAACTCTTAGTTTTTGCTTGAAATAGAGACATCCTTAAAGAGTTTCGATTATTCTTCGTCCGCTTCCAATGGAAGACGGATCCAGTAGCCCTTCCTGTTGAAATTTATGTATATATTATACAAGGCCAACAACCCTGAAATAAATTTTTAAGTATTGAAATATTCGAGCTAATTTCTATTAAGTTTCTTGCGAGTTTTTGTCGTATTAATGTTTAAACGAATGTACTATTGTTTAATTATTAGTTACTTGTACCCGTGTAGATTAGTGATTGTTTAAATAAGTATTAAATAGCCGAAAGCATTAAATTTAATTTCTCGCGTTTAAATTTAGAGAGTCTCGATGCTGATTCGTCGAAGTGCAACGTTAAACTGACTCAGTTATTGTTAAAGTTAAGGAAAGGTTTGTTTATGTTTACGTTATACATGGACAATTAACCCCATATTAAAATCTTAAAGTATTGAATTATTTAATCGAATTATTGTAATCAGAACGATTATTACGAATGTTATTATAAGAAATTGTATAAATTACTCAAGAATTGTATGATGTGTAAACATAGTTTCTTAAACTCTTAGTTTTTGCTTGAAATAGAGACATCCTTAAAGAGTTTCGATTATTCTTCGTCCGAATCCAATGGAAGACGGATCCAGTAGCCCTTCCTGTTGAAATTTATGTATATATTATACAAGGCCAACAACCCTGAAATAAATTTTTAAGTATTGAAATATTCGAGCTAATTTCTATTAAGTTTCTTGCGAGTTTTTGTCGTATTAATGTTTGAACGAATGTACTATTGTTTAATTATTAGTTACTTGTACCCGTGTACATTAGTGATTGTTTAAATAAGTATTAAATAGCCGAAAGGATTAAATTTAATTTCTCGCGTTTAAATTTAGAGAGTCTCGATGCTGATTCGTCGAAGTGCAACGTTAAACTGACTCAGTTATTGTCAAAGTTAAGGAAAGGACCGTTTATGTTTACGTTATACAAGGACAATTAACCCCATATTAAAATCTTAAAGTATTGAATTATTTAATCGAATTATTGTAATCATAACGATTATTACGACTGTTATTATAAGATATAGTATAAATTACTCAAAAATTGTATGATTTGGAAACATATTTTCTTTAACTCTTAGTTTTTGCTTGAAATAGAGACATCCTTAAAGATTTTCGATTATTCTTCGTCCGAATCCAATGGAAGACGGATCCAGTAGCCCTTCATGTTGAAATTTATGTATATATTATACAAGGCCAACAACCCTGAAATAAATTTTTAAGTATTGAAATATTCGACCTAATTTCTATTAATTTTCTTGCGATTTTTAGTCGTATTAATGTTTAAACGAATGTACTATTGTTTAATTATTAGTTACTTGTACCCGTGTACATTAGTGATTGTTTAAATAAGTATTAAATAGCCGAAAGGATTAAATTTAATTTCTCGCGTTTAAATTTAGAGAGTCTCGATGCTGATTCGTCGAAGTGCAACGTTAAACTGACTCAGTTATTGTCAAAGTTAAGGAAAGGACCGTTTATGTTTACGTTATACAAGGACAATTAACCCCATATTAAAATCTTAAAGTATTGAATTATTTAATCGAATTATTCTAATCATAACAATTATTACGACTGTTATTATAAGAAATTGTATAAATAACTCAAGAATTGTATGATGTGTAAACATAGTTTCTTAAACTCTTAGTTTTTGCTTGAAATAGAGACATCCTTAAAGAGTTTCGATTATTCTTCGTCCGAATCCAATGGAAGACGGATCCAGTAGCCCTTCCTGTTGAAATTTATGTATATATTATACAAGGCCAACAAACCTGAAATAAATTTTTAAGTATTGAAATATTCGAGCTAATTTCTATTAAGTTTCTTGCGAGTTTTTGTCGTATTAATGTTTAAACGAATGTACTATTGTTTAATTATTAGTTACTTGTACCCGTGTACATTAGTGATTGTTTAAATAAGTATTAAATAGCCGAAAGGATTAAATTTAATTTCTCGCGTTTAAATTTAGAGAGTCTCGATGCTGATTCGTCGAAGTGCAACGTTAAACTGACTCAGTTATTGTCAAAGTTAAGGAAAGGACCGTTTATGTTTACGTTATACATGGACAATTAACCCCATATTAAAATCTTAAAGTATTGAATTATTTAATCGAATTATTGTAATCAGAACGATTATTACGAATGTTATTATAAGAAATTGTATAAATTACTCAAGAATTGTATGATGTGTAAACATAGTTTCTTAAACTCTTAGTTTTTGCTTGAAATAGAGACATCCTTAAAGAGTTTCGATTATTCTTCGTCCGCTTCCAATGGAAGACGAATCCAGTAGCCCTTCCTGTTGAAATTTATGTATATATTATACAAGGCCAACAACCCTGAAATAAATTTTTAAGTATTGAAATATTCGAGCTAATTTCTATTAAGTTTCTTGCGAGTTTTTGTCGTATTAATGTTTAAACGAATGTACTATTGTTTAATTATTAGTTACTTGTACCCGTGTAGATTAGTGATTGTTTAAATAAGTATTAAATAGCCGAAAGCATTAAATTTAATTTCTCGCGTTTAAATTTAGAGAGTCTCGATGCTGATTCGTCGAAGTGCAACGTTAAACTGACTCAGTTATTGTTAAAGTTAAGGAAAGGTTTGTTTATGTTTACGTTATACATGGACAATTAACCCCATATTAAAATCTTAAAGTATTGAATTATTTAATCGAATTATTGTAATCAGAACGATTATTACGAATGTTATTATAAGAAATTGTATAAATTACTCAAGAATTGTATGATGTGTAAACATAGTTTCTTAAACTCTTAGTTTTTGCTTGAAATAGAGACATCCTTAAAGAGTTTCGATTATTCTTCGTCCAAATCCAATGGAAGACGGATCCAGTAGCCCTTCCTGTTGAAATTTATGTATATATTATACAAGGCCAACAACCCTGAAATAAATTTTTAAGTATTGAAATATTCGAGCTAATTTCTATTAAGTTTCTTGCGAGTTTTTGTCGTATTAATGTTTGAACGAATGTACTATTGTTTAATTATTAGTTACTTGTACCCGTGTAGATTAGTGATTGTTTAAATAAGTATTAAATAGCCGAAAGCATTAAATTTAATTTCTCGCGTTTAAATTTAGAGAGTCTCGATGCTGATTCGTCGAAGTGCAACGTTAAACTGACTCAGTTATTGTTAAAGTTAAGGAAAGGTTTGTTTATGTTTACGTTATACATGGACAATTAACCCCATATTAAAATCTTAAAGTATTGAATTATTTAATCGAATTATTGTAATCAGAACGATTATTACGAATGTTATTATAAGAAATTGTATAAATTACTCAAGAATTGTATGATGTGTAAACATAGTTTCTTAAACTCTTAGTTTTTGCTTGAAATAGAGACATCCTTAAAGAGTTTCGATTATTCTTCGTCCGAATCCAATGGAAGACGGATCCAGTAGCCCTTCCTGTTGAAATTTATGTATATATTATACAAGGCCAACAACCCTGAAATAAATTTTTAAGTATTGAAATATTCGAGCTAATTTCTATTAAGTTTCTTGCGAGTTTTTGTCGTATTAATGTTTGAACGAATGTACTATTGTTTAATTATTAGTTACTTGTACCCGTGTACATTAGTGATTGTTTAAATAAGTATTAAATAGCCGAAAGGATTAAATTTAATTTCTCGCGTTTAAATTTAGAGAGTCTCGATGCTGATTCGTCGAAGTGCAACGTTAAACTGACTCAGTTATTGTCAAAGTTAAGGAAAGGACCGTTTATGTTTACGTTATACAAGGACAATTAACCCCATATTAAAATCTTAAAGTATTGAATTATTTAATCGAATTATTGTAATCATAACGATTATTACGACTGTTATTATAAGATATAGTATAAATTACTCAAAAATTGTATGATTTGGAAACATATTTTCTTTAACTCTTAGTTTTTGCTTGAAATAGAGACATCCTTAAAGATTTTCGATTATTCTTCGTCCGAATCCAATGGAAGACGGATCCAGTAGCCCTTCATGTTGAAATTTATGTATATATTATACAAGGCCAACAACCCTGAAATAAATTTTTAAGTATTGAAATATTCGACCTAATTTCTATTAATTTTCTTGCGATTTTTAGTCGTATTAATGTTTAAACGAATGTACTATTGTTTAATTATTAGTTACTTGTACCCGTGTACATTAGTGATTGTTTAAATAAGTATTAAATAGCCGAAAGGATTAAATTTAATTTCTCGCGTTTAAATTTAGAGAGTCTCGATGCTGATTCGTCGAAGTGCAACGTTAAACTGACTCAGTTATTGTCAAAGTTAAGGAAAGGACCGTTTATGTTTACGTTATACATGGACAATTAACCCCATATTAAAATCTTAAAGTATTGAATTATTTAATCGAATTATTGTAATCAGAACGATTATTACGAATGTTATTATAAGAAATTGTATAAATTACTCAAGAATTGTATGATGTGTAAACATAGTTTCTTAAACTCTTAGTTTTTGCTTGAAATAGAGACATCCTTAAAGAGTTTCGATTATTCTTCGTCCGAATCCAATGGAAGACGGATCCAGTAGCCCTTCCTGTTGAAATTTATGTATATATTATACAAGGCCAACAACCCTGAAATAAATTTTTAAGTATTGAAATATTCGAGCTAATTTCTATTAAGTTTCTTGCGAGTTTTTGTCGTATTAATGTTTAAACGAATGTACTATTGTTTAATTATTAGTTACTTGTACCCGTGTAGATTAGTGATTGTTTAAATAAGTATTAAATAGCCGAAAGCATTAAATTTAATTTCTCGCGTTTAAATTTAGAGAGTCTCGATGCTGATTCGTCGAAGTGCAACGTTAAACTGACTCAGTTATTGTTAAAGTTAAGGAAAGGTTTGTTTATGTTTACGTTATACAAGGACAATTAACCCCATATTAAAATCTTAAAGTATTGAATTATTTAATCGAATTAATGTAATCATAACAATTATTACGACTGTTATTATAAGAAATTGTATAAATTACTCAAGAATTTATGATGTGGAAACATAGTTTCTTAAACTCTTAGTTTTTGCTTGAAATAGTGACATCCTTAAAGAGTTTCGATTATTCTTCGTCCGAATCCAATGGAAGACGGATCCAGTAGCCCTTCATGTTGAAATTTATGAATATATTATACAAGGCCAACAACCCTGAAATAAATTTTTTTGTATTGAAATATTCGAACTAATTTCTATTAAGTTTCTTGCGAGTTTTAGTCGTATTAATGTTTAAACGAATGTACTATTGTTTAATTATTAGTTACTTGTACCCGTGTACATTAGTGATTGTTTAAATAAGTATTAAATAGCCGAAAGGATTAAATTTAATTTCTCGCGTTTAAATTTAGAGAGTCTCGATGCTGATTCGTCGAAGTGCAACGTTAAACTGACTCAGTTATTGTCAAAGTTAAGGAAAGGACCGTTTATGTTTACGTTATACAAGGACAATTAACCCCATATTAAAATCTTAAAGTATTGAATTATTTAATCGAATTATTCTAATCATAACAATTATTACGACTGTTATTATAAGAAATTGTATAAATAACTCAAGAATTGTATGATGTGGAAACATAGTTTCTTTAACTCTTAGTTTTTGCTTGAAATAGAGACATCCTTAAAGAGTTTCGATTATTCTTCGTCCGAATCCAATGGAAGACGGATCCAGTAGCCCTTCATGTTGAAATTTATGTATATATTATACAAGGCCAACAACCCTGAAATAAATTTTTAAGTATTGAAATATTCGACCTAATTTCTATTAATTTTCTTGCGATTTTTAGTCGTATTAATGTTTAAACGAATGTACTATTGTTTAATTATTAGTTACTTGTACCCGTGTACATTAGTGATTGTTTAAATAAGTATTAAATAGCCGAAAGGATTAAATTTAATTTCTCGCGTTTAAATTTAGAGAGTCTCGATGCTGATTCGTCGAAGTGCAACGTTAAACTGACTCAGTTATTGTCAAAGTTAAGGAAAGGACCGTTTATGTTTACGTTATACAAGGACAATTAACCCCATATTAAAATCTTAAAGTATTGAATTATTTAATCGAATTATTGTAATCAGAACGATTATTACGAATGTTATTATAAGAAATTGTATTAATTACTCAAGAATTATATGATGTGTAAACATAGTTTCTTAAACTCTTAGTTTTTGCTTGAAATAGTGACATCCTTAAAGAGTTTCGATTATTCTTCGTCCGAATCCAATGGAAGACGGATCCAGTAGCCCTTCATGTTGAAATTTATGAATATATTATACAAGGCCAACAACCCTGAAATAAATTTTTAAGTATTGAAATATTCGAGCTAATTTATATTTAGTTTCTTGCGAGTTTTAGTCGTATTAATGTTTAAACGAATGTACTATTGTTTAATTATTAGTTACTTGTACCCGTGTACATTAGTGATTGTTTAAATAAGTATTAAATAGCCGAAAGGATTAAATTTAATTTCTCGCGTTTAAATTTAGAGAGTCTCGATGCTGATTCGTCGAAGTGCAACGTTAAACTGACTCAGTTATTGTCAAAGTTAAGGAAAGGACCGTTTATGTTTACGTTATACAAGGACAATTAACCCCATATTAAAATCTTAAAGTATTGAATTATTTAATCGAATTAATGTAATCATAACAATTATTACGACTGTTATTATAAGAAATTGTATAAATTACTCAAGAATTGTATGATGTGGAAACATAGTTTCTTAAACTCTTAGTTTTTGCTTGAAATAGTGACATCCTTAAAGAGTTTCGATTATTCTTCGTCCGAATCCAATGGAAGACGGATCCAGTAGCCCTTCATGTTGAAATTTATGAATATATTATACAAGGCCAACAAACCTGAAATAAATTTTTTTGTATTGAAATATTCGAACTAATTTCTATTAAGTTTCTTGCGAGTTTTAGTCGTATTAATCTTTAAACGAATGTACTATTGTTTAATTATTAGTTACTTGTACCCGTGTACATTAGTGATTGTTTAAATAAGTATTAAATAGCCGAAAGGATTAAATTTAATTTCTCGCGTTTAAATTTAGAGAGTCTCGATGCTGATTCGTCGAAGTGCAACGTTAAACTGACTCAGCTATTGTCAAAGTTAAGGAAAGGACCGTTTATGTTTACGTTATACAAGGACAATTAACCCCATATTAAAATCTTAAAGTATTGAATTATTTAATCGAATTATTGTAATCATAACAATTATTACGACTCTTATTATAAGAAATTGTATAAATTACTCAAGAATTGAATGATGTGGAAACATAGTTTCTTTAACTCTTAGTTTTTGCTTGAAATAGAGACATCCTTGAAGAGTTTCGATTATTCTTCGTCCGAATCCAATGGAAGACGGATCCAGTAGCCCTTCCTGTTGAAATTTATGTATATATTATACAAGGCCAACAACCCTGAAATAAATTTTTAAGTATTGAAATATTCGAGCTAATTTCTATTAAGTTTCTTGCGAGTTTTTGTCGTATTAATGTTTAAACGAATGTACTATTGTTTAATTATTAGTTACTTGTACCCGTGTACATTAGTGATTGTTTAAATAAGTATTAAATAGCCGAAAGCATTAAATTTAATTTCTCGCGTTTAAATTTAGAGAGTCTCGATGCTGATTCGTCGAAGTGCAACGTTAAACTGACTCAATTATTGTCAAAGTTAAGGAAAGGTCCGTTTATGTTTACGTTATACAAGGACAATTAACCCCATATTAAAATCTTAAAGTATTGAATTATTTAATCGAATTAATGTAATCATAACAATTATTACGACTGTTATTATAAGAAATTGTATAAATTACTCAAGAATTGTATGATGTGGAAACATAGTTTCTTAAACTCTTAGTTTTTGCTTGAAATAGAGACATCCTTAAAGAGTTTCGATTATTCTTCGTCCGAATCCAATGGAAGACGGATCCAGTAGCCCTTCATGTTGAAATTTATGAATATATTATACAAGGCCAACAACCCTGAAATAAATTTTTAAGTATTGAAATATTCGAGCTAATTTCTATTAAGTTTCTTGCGAGTTTTAGTCGTATTAATGTTTAAACGAATGTACTATTGTTTAATTATTAGTTACTTGTACCCGTGTACATTAGTGATTGTTTAAATAAGTATTAAATAGCCGAAAGGATTAAATTTAATTTCTCGCGTTTAAATTTAGAGAGTCTCGATGCTGATTCGTCGAAGTGCAACGTTAAACTGACTCAGTTATTGTCAAAGTTAAGGAAAGGACCGTTTATGTTTACGTTATACAAGGACAATTAACCCCATATTAAAATCTTAAAGTATTGAATTATTTAATCGAATTAATGTAATCATAACAATTATTACGACTGTTATTATAAGAAATTGTATAAATTACTCAAGAATTGTATGATGTGGAAACATAGTTTCTTAAACTCTTAGTTTTTGCTTGAAATTGTGACATCCTTAAAGAGTTTCGATTATTCTTCGTCCGAATCCAATGGAAGACGGATCCAGTAGCCCTTCATGTTGAAATTTATGTATATATTATACAAGGCCAACAACCCAGAAATAAATTTTTAAGTATTGAAATATTCGAGCTAATTTCTATTAAGTTTCTTGCGAGTTTTTGTCGTATTAATGTTTAAACGAATGTACTATTGTTTAATTATTAGTTACTTGTACCCGTGTAGATTAGTGATTGTTTAAATAAGTATTAAATAGCCGAAAGCATTAAATTTAATTTCTCGCGTTTAAATTTAGAGAGTCTCGACGCTGATTCGTCGAAGTGCAACGTTAAACTGACTCAGTTATTGTCAAAGTTAAGGAAAGGACCGTTTATGTTTACGTTATACAAGGACAATTAACCCCATATTAAAATCTTAAAGTATCGAATTATTTAATCGAATTATTGTAATCAGTACGATTATTACGAATGTTATTATAAGAAATTGTATAAATTACTCAAGAATTGTATGATGTGTAAACATAGTTTCTTAAACTCTTAGTTTTTGCTTGAAATAGAGACATCCTTAAAGAGTTTCGATTATTCTTCGTCCGAATCCAATGGAAGACGGATCCAGTAGCCCTTCATGTTGAAATTTATGTATATATTATACAAGGCCAACAACCCTGAAATAAATTTTTAAGTATTGAAATATTCGACCTAATTTCTATTAATTTTCTTGCGATTTTTAGTCGTATTAATGTTTAAACGAATGTACTATTGTTTAATTATTAGTTACTTGTACCCGTGTACATTAGTGATTGTTTAAATAAGTATTAAATAGTCGAAAGGATTAAATTTAATTTCTCGCGTTTAAATTTAGAGAGTCTCGATGCTGATTCGTCGAAGTGCAACGTTAAACTGACTCAGTTATTGTCAAAGTTAAGGAAAGGACCGTTTATGTTTACGTTATACAAGGACAATTAACCCCATATTAAAATCTTAAAGTATTGAATTATTTAATCGAATTATTGTAATCAGAACGATTATTACGAATGTTATTATAAGAAATTGTATTAATTACTCAAGAATTATATGATGTGTAAACATAGTTTCTTAAACTCTTAGTTTTTGCTTGAAATAGTGACATCCTTAAAGAGTTTCGATTATTCTTCGTCCGAATCCAATGGAAGACGGATCCAGTAGCCCTTCATGTTGAAATTTATGAATATTTTATACAAGGCCTACAACCCTGAAATAAATTTTTAAGTATTGAAATATTCGAGCTAATTTATATTTAGTTTCTTGCGAGTTTTAGTCGTATTAATGTTTAAACGAATGTACTATTGTTTAATTATTAGTTACTTGTACCCGTGTACATTAGTGATTGTTTAAATAAGTATTAAATAGCCGAAAGGATTAAATTTAATTTCTCGCGTTTAAATTTAGAGAGTCTCGATGCTGATTCGTCGAAGTGCAACGTTAAACTGACTCAGTTATTGTCAAAGTTAAGGAAAGGACCGTTTATGTTTACGTTATACAAGGACAATTAACCCCATATTAAAATCTTAAAGTATTGAATTATTTAATCGAATTAATGTAATCATAACAATTATTACGACTGTTATTATAAGAAATTGTATAAATTACTCAAGAATTGTATGATGTGGAAACATAGTTTCTTAAACTCTTAGTTTTTGCTTGAAATAGAGACATCCTTAAAGAGTTTCGATTATTCTTCGTCCGAATCCAATGGAAGACGGATCCAGTAGCCCTTCATGTTGAAATTTATGTATATATTATACAAGGCCAACAACCCAGAAATAAATTTTTAAGTATTGAAATATTCGAGCTAATTTCTATTAAGTTTCTTGCGAGTTTTTGTCGTATTAATGTTTAAACGAATGTACTATTGTTTAATTATTAGTTACTTGTACCCGTGTAGATTAGTGATTGTTTAAATAAGTATTAAATAGCCGAAAGCATTAAATTTAATTTCTCGCGTTTAAATTTAGAGAGTCTCGACGCTGATTCGTCGAAGTGCAACGTTAAACTGACTCAGTTATTGTCAAAGTTAAGGAAAGGACCGTTTATGTTTACGTTATACAAGGACAATTAACCCCATATTAAAATCTTAAAGTATCGAATTATTTAATCGAATTATTGTAATCAGTACGATTATTACGAATGTTATTATAAGAAATTGTATAAATTACTCAAGAATTGTATGATGTGTAAACATAGTTTCTTAAACTCTTAGTTTTTGCTTGAAATAGAGACATCCTTAAAGAGTTTCGATTATTCTTCGTCCGAATCCAATGGAAGACGGATCCAGTAGCCCTTCATGTTGAAATTTATGTATATATTATACAAGGCCAACAACCCTGAAATAAATTTTTAAGTATTGAAATATTCGACCTAATTTCTATTAATTTTCTTGCGATTTTTAGTCGTATTAATGTTTAAACGAATGTACTATTGTTTAATTATTAGTTACTTGTACCCGTGTACATTAGTGATTGTTTAAATAAGTATTAAATAGTCGAAAGGATTAAATTTAATTTCTCGCGTTTAAATTTAGAGAGTCTCGATGCTGATTCGTCGAAGTGCAACGTTAAACTGACTCAGTTATTGTCAAAGTTAAGGAAAGGACCGTTTATGTTTACGTTATACAAGGACAATTAACCCCATATTAAAATCTTAAAGTATTGAATTATTTAATCGAATTATTGTAATCAGAACGATTATTACGAATGTTATTATAAGAAATTGTATTAATTACTCAAGAATTATATGATGTGTAAACATAGTTTCTTAAACTCTTAGTTTTTGCTTGAAATAGTGACATCCTTAAAGAGTTTCGATTATTCTTCGTCCGAATCCAATGGAAGACGGATCCAGTAGCCCTTCATGTTGAAATTTATGAATATATTATACAAGGCCAACAACCCTGAAATAAATTTTTAAGTATTGAAATATTCGAGCTAATTTATATTTAGTTTCTTGCGAGTTTTAGTCGTATTAATGTTTAAACGAATGTACTATTGTTTAATTATTAGTTACTTGTACCCGTGTACATTAGTGATTGTTTAAATAAGTATTAAATAGCCGAAAGGATTAAATTTAATTTCTCGCGTTTAAATTTAGAGAGTCTCGATGCTGATTCGTCGAAGTGCAACGTTAAACTGACTCAGTTATTGTCAAAGTTAAGGAAAGGACCGTTTATGTTTACGTTATACAAGGACAATTAACCCCATATTAAAATCTTAAAGTATTGAATTATTTAATCGAATTAATGTAATCATAACAATTATTACGACTGTTATTATAAGAAATTGTATAAATTACTCAAGAATTGTATGATGTGGAAACATAGTTTCTTAAACTCTTAGTTTTTGCTTGAAATAGTGACATCCTTAAAGAGTTTCGATTATTCTTCGTCCGAATCCAATGGAAGACGGATCCAGTAGCCCTTCATGTTGAAATTTATGAATATATTATACAAGGCCAACAAACCTGAAATAAATTTTTTTGTATTGAAATATTCGAACTAATTTCTATTAAGTTTCTTGCGAGTTTTAGTCGTATTAATCTTTAAACGAATGTACTATTGTTTAATTATTAGTTACTTGTACCCGTGTACATTAGTGATTGTTTAAATAAGTATTAAATAGCCGAAAGGATTAAATTTAATTTCTCGCGTTTAAATTTAGAGAGTCTCGATGCTGATTCGTCGAAGTGCAACGTTAAACTGACTCAGCTATTGTCAAAGTTAAGGAAAGGACCGTTTATGTTTACGTTATACAAGGACAATTAACCCCATATTAAAATCTTAAAGTATTGAATTATTTAATCGAATTATTGTAATCATAACAATTATTACGACTCTTATTATAAGAAATTGTATAAATTACTCAAGAATTGAATGATGTGGAAACATAGTTTCTTTAACTCTTAGTTTTTGCTTGAAATAGAGACATCCTTAAAGAGTTTCGATTATTCTTCGTCCGAATCCAATGGAAGACGGATCCAGTAGCCCTTCCTGTTGAAATTTATGTATATATTATACAAGGCCAACAACCCAGAAATAAATTTTTAAGTATTGAAATATTCGAGCTAATTTCTATTAAGTTTCTTGCGAGTTTTTGTCGTATTAATGTTTAAACGAATGTACTATTGTTTAATTATTAGTTACTTGTACCCGTGTAGATTAGTGATTGTTTAAATAAGTATTAAATAGCCGAAAGCATTAAATTTAATTTCTCGCGTTTAAATTTAGAGAGTCTCGACGCTGATTCGTCGAAGTGCAACGTTAAACTGACTCAGTTATTGTCAAAGTTAAGGAAAGGACCGTTTATGTTTACGTTATACAAGGACAATTAACCCCATATTAAAATCTTAAAGTATTGAATTATTTAATCGAATTATTGTAATCAGTACGATTATTACGAATGTTATTATAAGAAATTGTATAAATTACTCAAGAATTGTATGATGTGTAAACATAGTTTCTTAAACTCTTAGTTTTTGCTTGAAATAGAGACATCCTTAAAGAGTTTCCATTATTCTTCGTCCGAATCCAATGGAAGACGGATCCAGTAGCCCTTCATGTTGAAATTTATGAATGTATTATACAAGGCCAACAACCCTGAAATAAATTTTTTTGTATTGAAGTATTCGAGCTAATTTATATTGAGTTTCTTGCGAGTTTTAGTCGTATTAATGTTTGAACGAATGTACTATTGTTTAATTATTAGTTACTTGTACCCGTGTACATTAGTGATTGTTTAAATAAGTATTAAATAGCCGAAAGGATTAAATTTAATTTCTCGCGTTTAAATTTAGAGAGTCTCGATGCTGATTCGTCGAAGTGCAACGTTAAACTGACTCAGTTATTGTCAAAGTTAAGGAAAGGACCGTTTATGTTTACGTTATACATGGACAATTAACCCCATATTAAAATCTTAAAGTATTGAATTATTTAATCGAATTATTGTAATCATAACGATTATTACGACTGTTATTATAAGAAATAGTATAAATTACTCAAAAATTGTATGATTTGGAAACATATTTTCTTTAACTCTTAGTTTTTGCTTGAAATAGAGACATCCTTAAAGAGTTTCGATTATTCTTCGTCCGAATCCAATGGAAGACGGATCCAGTAGCCCTTCATGTTGAAATTTATGAATATATTATACAAGGCCAACAACCCTGAAATAAATTTTTTTGTATTGAAATATTCGAACTAATTTCTATTAAGTTTCTTGCGAGTTTTAGTCGTATTAATCTTTAAACGAATGTACTATTGTTTAATTATTAGTTACTTGTACCCGTGTACATTAGTGATTGTTTAAATAAGTATTAAATAGCCGAAAGGATTAAATTTAATTTCTCGCGTTTAAATTTAGAGAGTCTCGATGCTGATTCGTCGAAGTGCAACGTTAAACTGACTCAGTTATTGTCAAAGTTAAGGAAAGGACCGTTTATGTTTACGTTATACAAGGACAATTAACCCCATATTAAAATCTTAAAGTATTGAATT
>CAKKNJ020000073.1:0-15000 GCA_918808275.2 Dolichovespula sylvestris
AAAAAAAAAGCCAACGACAAAACGATATATGTATAGTGTTGATAGGACAAACGAGACGCGCGACGGCTTTACATCTTTCTATTCGAAACGAAAATGCCGCCGTCGAAAGAGATGCTAATATCTAGAGAAACAGGAGAGAGAGAGAGAGAGAGAGAGAGAGAGAGAGAGAACGTTATATACCTATTTATTTTCTTTTCCTATCTCGTTTAAAGTCCACGAATTCACGAGGCCAAAAACGTAACGTTCGCCCGACGGCGCGAAACGTGGAAAAATTCGAATCCTGAACGAAGCTTATCTGTCCGCCTAAACGTTCAAAATTTACTATGTACGCACGTGTACCCACGTACTTATGTCGGCATGTGTATATAACAACAGGATAATTAAATAATTCGCGAAGTTGGACGAAGAAGAACGAGAGTGCTAGTTAACGCGATCGATACGAACGGTTCATTCTTTTCTTTCTTGCTGCTTATTCTTTTTCTTTATCATTGTTTTCTTTTTTTTTTTTGTTCACTTCATTGTCGAAGAAAAAATAAGGAATAGAAAAGAACAAAACGAAGTCGTCGAAAAGACATATGTATAGTTTTGAAAGGACAAACGATACGCGTGGCGGGTTTACACGTATCTATTCGAAACGAAAGCGTCGCCGTGGAAACAGGTGACAATATGTAGAGAGAAAAGAGAGAGAGAGAGAGAACGTTGTATACATATTTATTGCCTACTCCTATCTCGCTTGAAGTCCACGAATCCACGAGGCCAACAACGAAACGTTGGCCCGACGGCGCATAAACTTGGAGAAATTCAAATCCTGGAAGAAGCTTATCTGTCCGCCTGAACGTTCAAAAACTACTATGTACGCACGTACTTACGTGAACATGCGTATATAACGACGGGATAATTAAATAATTCGCGAGATTTGACGAAGAAAAACGAGAATATTCTATAACGTAATCGATACGATCGGTTCTGTCTTCCCTTTTTTCTGTTCATCTTAATCAGTATCATTCTTTTTTCATTGTTCTCTTCTTTGCCGAAGAAAAAATACAGAATAGAAGAGAAAAAAACGAAGTCGTCAAAAAGATATACGTATAGTTTTAAAAGCATAAACGAGATGCGTGGCAGCCTTACACATATCTATTCGAAACGAAAGCGTTTCCGTAGAAAAACAAGTTATATGTGGAGAAATAGGAGACAGACAGACAGACAAAGGCAGAGAGAGAGAGAGAGAAAGAGAAAGAATATTAGTTATCAATATATTCCTTTCTCCTATCTCGCTTAAACTCAACGAATCCACGAGGACAAACATCGGAACGTAGTCCCGACGACGCAAAAGCTTGAAGAAATTCGAATAGTGAATGAAGCTTTTCTGTCCGCCTAAACGTTCAAAAACTACTATGTACGCACGTACTTACGTGAACATGCGTATATAACGACGGGATAATTAAATAATTCGCGAGATTTGACGAAGAAAAACGAGAATATTCTATAACGCAATCGATACGATCGGTTCCGTCTTTACTTTATTCTGCTTATCTTAATCAGTATCATTCTTTTTTCATTGTTCTTTTCTTTGCCGAAGAAAAGATACAAAAATGAAGAGAAAAAAACTACTCGTCAAAACGATATATGCATAGATTTAAAAGGATAAACGAGACGCGCATCAGCCTTACACCTATCTATTCGAAAAGAAAGCGTTTCCGTAGAAAGAGAAGGTATATGTAGAGAAAAAGGAAAGAGAACAAGAAGAGAGAGAGAGAGAGAGAGAGAGAGAGAGAGAGAGAGAGAGAACGTTGTATACCTATTTATTACCTACTCCTATCTCGCTTGAAGTCCACGAATCCACGAGGCCAAATACGAAACGTTGGTCCGACGGCGCATAAACGTGGAGAAATTCGAATCCTGGAAGAAGCTTATCTATGCGCCTAAACGTTCAAAAACTACTATGTACGCACGTACTTACGTGAACATGCGTATATAAGAACGGTATAATTAAATAATTCGCGAGGTAGGACGAAGAAGAACGAGAGAATTCTTTAACGTGATCGATACGATCGGTTCTGTCTTTACTTTATTCTGCTTATCTTAATCAGTATCATACTTTTATCATTGTTCTCTTCTTTGCCGAAGAAAAAATACAGAATAGAGGAGAAAAAAACAAAGTCGTCAAAAAGATATATGTATAGTTTTAAAAGCATAAACGAGACGCCCGGCAGCCTTACACATATCTATTAGAAACGAAAGCGTCATCGTCGAAAGAGAAGGTATATGTAGAGAAATAGAAGAGAGAGAGAGAGAGAGAGAGAGAGAACGTTATATACCTATTAATTGGCTATTCCTATCTCGCTTGAAGTCCACGAATCCACGAGGCCACAACGAAACGTTGGGCCGACGGCGCATAAACGAGCAGAAATCGATTCCTGAAGTAAGCTCATCTGTTCGCTTAAACGTTCAAAAACTAGTATGTACGCACGTACATGCGTGGACATGCGTATATAACAACGATATAATCAAATGATTCGCGAGATTTGACGAAGAAGAACGAGATTGCCCCTTAAACGTCATCGATACGATCGGTTCTTTCTTATTCTTCTTCGTCAATAATCCTGTTTTTGTTGTTTTCTTCTTCGTCGGAGAAAAAATAAATAAAAGAAGAGAAAAAAACTCCTCAAAACGATATATGTATAGATTTAAAAGGACTAACGAAACGCGCGTCAGCCTTACACCTATCTTTTCGAAACGAAAGCGTCACCATTGAAAGAGAAGGTATATGTAGAGAAATAGAAGAGAGAGAGAGAGAGAGAGAGAGAGAGAGAGAGAGAGAACGTTATATACCTATTTATTGCCTATTCCTATCTCGCTTAAAGTCCATGAATCTACGAGGCCAACAACGAAACGTTGGCCAGACGGCGCATAAACGTGGAGAAATTCGAATCCTGAAGGAAGTTAATCTGTTCGCCTTAACGTTCAAAAACTACTATGTACGCACGTATTTAGGCGTCATGCATATATAAAACTGAATAATTAAATGATTCGCGATGTTGGACGAAGAAGAACGAGCTTGCTCTTTAACATCGTCGGTACGATCGGTTCTTTCTTATTCTTCTTCATCAATAATCCTGTTTTTGTTGTTCTCTTCTCTGTCGGAGAAAAAATAAATAAAAGAAGAGAAAAAAGCTACTCCTCACAACGATATATGTATAGAATTAAAAGGACAAACGAAACGCGCGGCAGCCTTACACCTATCTATTCGAAACGAAAGCGTTTCCCGTTGAAAAAGAAGGTATATGTAGAGAGAAAGGAGAGAGAAAAAGAAGAGAGAGAGAGAGAGAGACAGAGAACATTATATACCTTATAATCGCCTATTCCTATCTCGCTTGAAGTCCACGAATCCACGAGGCCACAACGAAACGTTGGCCCGACGGCGCATAAACGAGCAGAAATCGATTCCCGAAGGAAGCTCATCCGTTCGCTTAAACGTTCAAAAACTAGTATGTACGCACGTACATGCGTGGACATGCGTATATAACAACGATATAATCAAATGATTCGCGAGATTTGACGAAGAAGAACGAGATTGCCCCTTAAACGTCATCGATACGATTGGTTCTTTCTTATTCTTCTTCGTCGATAATCCTGTTTTTGTTGTTTTCTTCTTCGTCGGAGAAAAAATAAATAAAAGAAGAAAAAAAACTCCTCAAAACGATATATGTATAGATTTAAAAGGACTAACGAAACGCGCGTCAGCCTTACACCTATCTTTTCGAAACGAAAGCGTCACCATCGAAAGAGAAGGTATATGTAGAGAAATAGAAGAGAGAGAGAGAGAGAGAGAGAGAGAGAGAGAGAACGTTATATACCTATTTATTGCCTATTCCTATCTCGCTTAAAGTCCATGAATCTACGAGGCCAACAACGAAACGTTGGCCAGACGGCGCATAAACGTGGAGAAATTCGAATCCTGAAGGAAGCTAATCTGTTCGCCTTAACGTTCAAAAACTACTATGTACGCACGTATTTAGGCGTCATGCATATATAAAACTGAATAATTAAATGATTCGCGATGTTGGACGAAGAAGAACGAGCTTGCTCTTTAACGTCGTCGGTACGATCGGTTCTTTCTTATTCTTCTTCATCAATAATCCTGTTTTTGTTGTTCTCTTCTCTGTCGGAGAAAAAATAAATAAAAGAAGAGAAAAAAGCTACTCCTCAAAACGATATATGTATAGAATTAAAAGGACTAACGAAATACGCGGCAGCCTTACACCTATCTATTCGAAACGAAAGCGTTTCCCGTTGAAAAAGAAGGTATATGTAGAGAGAAAGGAGAGAGAAAAAGAAGAGAGAGAGAGAGAGAGACAGAGAACATTATATACCTCATAATCGCCTATTCCTATCTCGCTTGAAGTCCACGAATCCACGAGGCCACAACGAAACGTTGGGCCGACGGCGCATAAACGAGCAGAAATCGATTCCCGAAGGAAGCTCATCCGTTCGCTTAAACGTTCAAAAACTAGTATGTACGCACGTACATGCGTGGACATGCGTATATAACAACGATGTAATCAAATGATTCGCGAGATTTGACGAAGAAGAACGAGATTGCCCCTTAAACGTCATCGATACGATCGGTTCTTTCTTATTCTTCTTCGTCAATAATCCTGTTTTTGTTGTTTTCTTCTTCGTCGGAGAAAAAATAAATAAAAGAAGAAAAAAAACTCCTCAAAACGATATATGTATAGATTTAAAAGGACTAACGAAACGCGCGTCAGCCTTACACCTATCTTTTCGAAACGAAAGCGTCACCATCGAAAGAGAAGGTATATGTAGAGAAATAGAAGGGAGAGAGAGAGAGAGAGAGAGAGAGAGAACGTTATATACCTATTTATTGCCTATTCCTCTCTCGCTTAAAGTCCATGAATCTACGAGGCCAACAACGAAACGTTGGCCAGACGGCGCATAAACGTGGAGAAATTCGAATCCTGAAGGAAGTTAATCTGTTCGCCTTAACGTTCAAAAACTACTATGTACGCACGTATTTAGGCGTCATGCATATATAAAACTGAATAATTAAATGATTCGCGATGTTGGACGAAGAAGAACGAGCTTGCTCTTTAACGTCGTCGGTACGATCGGTTCTTTCTTATTCTTCTTCATCAATAATCCTGTTTTTGTTGTTCTCTTCTCTGTCGGAGAAAAAATAAATAAAAGAAGAGAAAAAAGCTACTCCTCAAAACGATATATGTATAGATTTAAAAGGACTAACGAAACGCGCGGCAGCCTTACACCTATCTTTTCGAAACGAAAGCGTTTCCCGTTGAAAAAGAAGGTATATGTAGAGAGAAAGGAGAGAGAAAAAGAAGAGAGAGAGAGAGAGACAGAGAACATTATATACCTTATAATCGCCTATTCCTATCTCGCTTGAAGTCCACGAATCCACGAGGCCACAACGAAACGTTGGCCCGACGGCGCATAAACGAGCAGAAATCGATTCCCGAAGGAAGCTCATCCGTTCGCTTAAACGTTCAGAAACTAGTATGTACGCACGTACATGCGTGGACATGCGTATATAACAACGATGTAATCAAATGATTCGCGAGATTTGACGAAGAAGAACGAGATTGCCCCTTAAACGTCATCGATACGATCGGTTCTTTCTTATTCTTCTTCGTCAATAATCCTGTTTTTGTTGTTTTCTTCTTCGTCGGAGAGAAAATAAAGAAAAGAAGAGAAAAAAACTACTCCTCAAAACGATATATGTATAGATTTAAAAGGATAAATGAGACGCGCAGCAACCTTACACCTATCTTTTCGAAACGAAAGCGTTTTCCGTAGAAAGAGAAGGTATATGTAGAGAAAAAGGAAAGAGAAAAAGAAGAGAGAGAGAGAGAGAGAGAGAGAGAGAGAGAGAGAACGTTGTATACCTATTTATTGCCTATTCCTATCTCACTTGAAGTCCACGAATCCACGAGGCCGACAACGAAACGTTGGCCCGACGGCTTATAAACGTGGAGAAATTCGAATCCTGTAAGAAGCTTATCTTTTCGCCTAAACGTTCATAACAACTATGTACGCACGTACTTACGTGAACATGTTTATATAACAACGTTATAATTAAATGATACGCGAGGTTGGACGAAGAAGAACGAGAGTATTCTTTAACGTGATCGATACGATCCGTTCTGTCTTTTCTTTTTTCTGCTTATCTTAATCAGTATCATTTTTTTTTTCATTGTTCTCTTCTTTGTCTAAGAAAAAATAAAGAAATGAAGAGAAAAACGACGTCGCCAGAACGATATATTTAAAGTATTGAAGGGACAAACGACTCTTCCATCTCACTATTCCAAACGAAAGCGTTGGCGTCGAAAGAGCAAGTGATATGTATAGAAAAATGTGAGAGAGAGAGAGAAGGTTAGTTTCCTATATTTTGTCTTTTTCCTATCTCGCTTAAACTCCACGAATCCACGAGAACTAACATCGAAACGAAGTCACGACGGCGCGAAGGCTTGGTGAAATTCGAATCCTAGACGAAGCATATCTATTCGCCTAAAAATTTAAGAAATACTATGTACGCACGTACTTACGTGACACGCGTATATAACAACGGGATAATTAAATTTTTCGCGAGGTTTGACGATGAAAAACGAGAATATTCTATAACGTAATCGATACGATCGGTTCATTCTTTCCTTTTTTTCTTTGTTTATTCTTCTTCATTATCATTGTTTTTTTTTTTGTTGTTGTTCTCTTCTTTGTCGAAGAAAAAATAAAGAATAGAAAAGAACAAAACGAAGTCGTGAAAAAGACATATGTATAGTTTTGAAAGGACAAACAAGACGCGCGGAAGCCTTCCACCTATCTATTCGAAACAAAAGTGTCGCCGTCGAAACAGAACGTAATATGTAGAGAAAAAGGAGAGAGAGAATGAGAGAGAAAGAGAGAGATAGAGAGAGAGATAGAGAGAGAGAGAGAGAGAGAGAGAGAGAGAGAACGTTATATACCTATTTATTGACTTTTCCTATCTCGCCTAAACTCCACGAATCCACGAGGCAAACAACGAAACGTTGGCCCGACGGCGCGAAAACGTGTAGAAATTCGAATCCTGCAGAAAGCTTATCTGTTCGCCTAAACGTTCAAAAATTACTATGCACGCACGTACTCACGTGAACATGCGTATATAACAACGGGATAATTAAATGTTTCGCGATGTTGAACGAAGAAGAACGGGAGTGCTCTTTAACGTGATCGATACGATCGGTCCTTTCTTATTCTTCTTCATCGCCATTCTTATTTTTGTTGTTCTCTTCTTTGTCGAAGACAAAATAAAGAGTAAAAGAGAAGAAAACGACGTCGTCGAAACGATGTGTATAGTTTTAAAAGGATACGAGACGGGCGGCTGCCTTAAACCTATCTATTCGAAACGAAAGCGTCGCCGTCAAAAGAGAAGGTAATATGTAGAGAAAAAGGAAAGAGAGAGAGCGAGAGCGAGAGAGAGAGAACGTTATATACTCATTTATTGACTTTTCCTATCTCGCTTAAACTCCACGAATCCACGAGGCGTAATGCGAAACGTTGGCCCGTCGGCGGGAAAACCTGGAGAAATTCGAATCCTGGACGAAGCTTATCAGTTCGCCTAAACATTTAAGAAATACTATCTACGCACGTACTTGCGTGAACACGCGTATATAAAAACGGGATAATTAAATTTTTCGCGAGGTTGGACGAAGAAGAACGTGAGTGCTCTTTAACGTCATCGATACGATCGGTTCTTTCTTATTTTTCTTTATCATTATTCTTGTTTCTGTTGTTCTTTTCTTTGTCGAAGAAAAAATAAAAAATACGACGACGATTAAACGATATATGTATAGTTTTGAAGAGACAAACAAGCCGGCTGGCGACCATAATCTTTCTGTTCTAAACGAAAGGACCGCCGTCGAGAGATGGTAATATGTAGAGAGAGAGAGAGAGAGAGAGAGAGAGGGAGAGAGAGAACGTTATATACCTATTTATTGCCTTTTCCTATCTCGCTTAAAGTCCACGAATCCACGAAACCAACATCGAAACGAAGGCCCGACGGCGCGAAAGCTTGGAGAAATAGGAATCCTGGACGAAGCTTACCCGTTCGCCTAAACGTTCAAAAACTACTGTTTACTCACGTGTGCTCACGTACTTATGTCGATATGCGTATATACCAACGGGATATTTAAATAATTCGCGAGATTGGACTAAGAAGAACGAGATTGCTCTTTAAAGTCATCGATACGATCGGTTCTTTCTTATTCTTCTTCATCATTGATCTCGTTTTTCTTTTTCGTTCTCTTCTTTGTCGGAGAAAAAATAAAGAAAAGAAGAGAAAAGAATGACGTCGTCAAAACGACATATGTATAGTTTTGAAAGCATAAACGAGACGGGCGGCAGCCTTACACCTACCTATTCGAAACGAAAACGTTGCCATAGAAAGAAAAGGTATATGTAGAGAAAAAGGAGAGAGAGAGAGAGAGAGAGAGAGAGAGAGAGAGAGAGAGAGAGAAGGAGAACATTATATACCTATTTATTGGGTTTTTCTAACTCGCTTAAACAGCACGAATTCCCGAAGCAAACTACGCAACGTTGGCAGACTCCGCGAAAACCTAGAAAAATTCGAATCCTTGAGGAAGCTCGTCTGTTCGCCGAACATTCAAGAATTACTATGTACGCACGTACTAACGTGGACGTACGTATATAACAATGGAATAATTAAATGAATCGCGATGTTGGACGAAGAAGAATGAGAGTGTTCTTTAAAGTGATCGATGCGATCGGTTCTTTCTTATTCTTCTTCATCATCATTCTTCTTTTTTTTTTTTTTTATTCTCTTCTTTGTCTAAGAGAAAATAAAAAAAAAAAAAACGATATATATACAGTTTTTAAGTGACAAACGAGACGGCCGGCGGCCTTAAATCTTTCTATTCGACACGAAACGTCGCCGTCTTAAGAAAAGGTAACGTGTAGAGAGAAAGGAGAGAGAGAGAGAGAGAGAAAACCTTAGTTATCTATTTATTACTTTTTCCTATCTCTCTTAAACTCTACGAATCCTGAGGACAAACAACGAAACTTTGGCCCGACGGCGCGAAAGCTTGGAGAAATTCGAATTCTGGACTAAGCTTATCTGTTCGCCTAAATTGCCGCTTCTAAGGTTCCCGTTACGTTTGCTAGTTTATCCGACAGCGAGTCAAACGGGATAGTTTAAGATGGGTTGCACACGGTGCAACTGCAGGAGAGATCTAGACGGGTTGAGAAGCGATGCTAACTGATCGGCAGGTGAGGAACGGGCGTAGAGATGAACTGTTTGTGAGACAAAGGAGCGTTTGAGATAGAAATGATCGAACTACAAAGCGCAAGAACTGTATTCGGGTAATGCGGATCGAATTTGCATCCGCTCTTTGAAGAAATACTATACAATGTACTTACCTATACTATCCGATAAGAAACTAAGTACTCGTTCGTGCGCTCAATTGGTCAATTGATCGGTTAGTCGGTTAGTTGGTCGGTCGATTGGTCATTTTTTTGGTATCTATCTCTCTCGTGCACTAATCCAATCTCGGTAGTGCACTGGGATCCATTTAATGTGCGTGAACGGATAAATGAACAAGAGGTTACAAATTCGTTTCCCTTACTTCGTTCTAACACTGTCGTCGATATATTATATATTATATATATATATATATATATATATATATATATATATTTCTCGAATGAAATCGATTCTCACTCCGCTTGTTGAATTTATTTTCTTTTTCCTTTTTTAATTTAAGTGCCAAACCACCTGATACAGTCGTAACTCTTTATATTGGTATATTGGTAATAAATTTCCCTAATTTTTTGATTATTTAATGACCAATCGAACGATCATATTTTTCTTTGACACTCGTCGAATAGAAAATAATTCATCTAGGTAATAACAATTACTCTAAGACCATACACTATTTCGTTCGCTTTATACGACTTTAGACATAAGCTACGTTCGCATTCGTATACGTTTTGTACCATGTTCATTTGAAATTATACCTTCGACGGTTAATTTTTTTTAAATGCAGTTTATGTCATTTCATTATATTATTTATTCATTCGTTTCTCTCTTTTTGATCTAAGAATAAGTAATAGCAAAATCATTGTATAAAATAATAGTAATATAAAAAGAATATAATAATGATAATAGTTCGAAAGAAGAAAATAATCGATAACAAGAAAATGAAGAACCGTCGAAGAAGTATTGTATTAACTTTTTCATAAGTATACAAAACAAGAAAATTGAAATAACTACGACGAAATTGTAAATACGTCTTTTGCTGTTTTCTTTATTCTTTCTTTTTTTCATTTTTAATTTTCATCTTCCTGTCCTCTTATTTGCTCCTTCGCTAAACTCACGAGAGAAGTTAATAACGACGTATAACAAATATTTACCTCGTAACGTCCTTTCAATGAAATACAAATGTTAATGAGATATTACCGTTGCCAGGAGCATAAAAGAACCATATGCATCTACGAAAGAAAACAAACGAGATCGACGGACATACAAAGAAGATGGAAAACATGATCTAATGATCGTGAAATAATAATACTGCATTATCGAACTCGTGTAGTAATATGGTATAAAAATATACAAGAAAGGACAAAGTAAAAAGAATAAGGATAAGAAAAGGAAAACGAACAAAAAAATATATATATTTATATATATATATATATATAAATATTTACAAATTATTATAAAATAAAATAAAATTATTAAAAATTATTATTATATTTGGATAAAAATAAAAAAAAATAAAATATATATATATATAAAATTCTGACACGTGAAATTCTATCGATCTTTCGTCCGCCATGCTCGTTACTTGCACGCTACCGTCGAGGACGAATTCATCCCGATGTAAATTTGAATTTTACACGAATGGGAAGAGCACGCCTTGCCTTTTATTTTAACGGAGGATCGTTAAATTATTATTATATTTATATAAAAATAAATAAATAAATAAATATATATATATATATATAGAGAGAGAGAGAGAGAGAGAGAGAGAGAGAGAGAAAAAATTCTGACAAGTGAGATTCTATCGATCTTTCGTCCGCCATGCTCGTTACTTCCACGTTTCCGTCCAGGTCGAATTCATCCTGATTGAAATTTGAATTTTACACGAATCGGAAGAGCAAGCCTAGCCTTTTATTTTAACGGAGAATCGTTAAATTATTATTATATTTATATAAAAATAAATAAATATATATATATATATATATATATATATATATATATATAAAATTCTGACACGTGAGATTCTATTGATTTTTCGTCCGCCATGCTCGTTACTTCCACGGTACCGTCCAGGTCGAATTCATCCCGATGTAAGTTTGAATTTTACACGAATCGGAAGATCACGCCTTGCCTTTTATTTTAACGGCGGATCGTTAGTCCTTGCCTCGCCCTGATAGCCTCAAATTTTCCTATTCCTTCTTAGTTTCTTTTGAGATGCAATCGAGTTTGCATCCTGATATATCGGGCCGCATTAGAAAGGGTAAGAGAGAGGAGGAAGAAGAGGGTAATGTAGAAGAGAAGAGCGAATGAAGGGAAGAGGGTGGAGGAGGAGAATGAAGGAAGAGGTGAAGGACGAGACGTAGGAGGTAGAAGGAGAAGGATGAAGAGGTAGAGGTGGAAGGGTGAAGGACGAAGGAAGAGGAGGAATGAGGAGGAGGTGGGAGGAGGAGGAGGAGGAGGAAGAGGGAGAAGGAGGAGGAGCAGAAGGAGAAGGAGGAGCAACAGGAGGAGGAGGAGCAACAGGAGGTGGTGGAGGAATGAAGGAGAGGGAGGAGGAGCAGATGGTGGAGGAGGAGGAAGGGGGAGGAAGGTGAAGGAGAAATAAGCAGGAGGTTAGGAGGACAAGGATGAAGAGGAGTAGTGGAAGGGTTGAAAGAGAGAGAGAGAGAGAGAGAGAGAGAGAGAGAGAGAGTACAAAAAAAATAATATCTAAAAGAGAAGATACGAATGAACGAGCGAACGAAGAGAAATTTGAAGCGTTTGTAAATCGTAAAGTATTCCTCTTATGGCTGTACGAACGTCACAAAAATGGAGTGTAGGTAGAAGTGCCGCGGGAACTAAGGAAATGATGATAGATAAGAAGAAGTCATGTAGAGTGGAAGGTAAAGTGGTGAGGAATAGAAAAGTAACAACGCACGATTTTGTAAAGGTGAGAGTACGCGCGAAGTGTAGGCGTTGTGAAGGATCGAAATGATTAGGGAAAAAATATAAAAAAAAACTACTAGGAAAAAGAGAAAATGAGGGAAAGACGGGGAAAAAAAAGAATTGAAATAATACAGAAATGAAAAATAATAATTCCCGTAGAAAGAAAAAAATAATAATAATAATAATAAAATAACACGAATTTGGGAGGAACAAAGTTACGGAAATAAAATGACGAGTAACGACGACGCGCACGATCGTGTGAAAGGAGAGAGGCGTGAAGGATCGAATATATTTGAAAAAAAAAAAAAAAAAAAAAAGAAAGAAAAAAAATATAAACACGGAAATAGGAAACTAGAGTCTACGAAAAGAGAAATAAAATGACACGAATTTGGTAGAAAAGAATTTTCAAAAAAACGAAGTAATGTACGAACAATGATAAAAACGCACGATTTCGCAGAGGAAGGATGCGTGAGAGTAGAGCGGCGTAAAGGGTTGAAAAAATGTGTAAAAAAAAAAAAAAAAGAAATATAAGAAGAAGAAGAGGAAAGAAAAAAAAGGAACGAAGAAATCGAGAGAAAAAATTCCCGAAAGACAACGAACATATAACGACACGAATCCGGGGGTTGTGAGTTGGGGTGAAATTAATAAAAACGAAAATTTGTTGAATGTTAGAGACGAAGAAAGCGCGGAGAAAAGTGGAAGGGAAAAGTGACGAGGAACGGAGAAGTAACAAGTCACGATTCAGTAAAGGAAATATTCGTGAGAGGGTAAACGGCGTGAAGGGTTGATAATATTGACAAAAAAAAAAAAGGAAAAAGAAGAAGAAATCGCAGAAATAGAAAAACGAAAATTCTCGAAAGAAAAGGAAGGATAAAGACACGAATCCGGGCTAAAAAAAATCTCTCCGCCCAACCCCCACCCCTCCGAAAAAGAAGAAACGAAAGATGGGAATACAAGAACGAAACAAAAATTCTACGAAATCCAAACTAGACACGAACGATGTGTCTGGTGTGTGTGTGTGTGCGTAAACGGTTTTGATATTTTTCGCTAAATCGACAGAGCGCATAGAAATACGTCAATCGAACGTACGGGCGCATTCGTGCTCGTACTCGCACACACGCACACGCACACACACACATCCAACGCACGCGCGGGAAACACACACGCGTACACGCAGGTACACCCGCACACTAGGTAGACGCGCATGCACGAGCAGCAAAACGCGTTCGATTCCAGGCCGAAGCTCGATTGATTTCACAGTGTTGTTAGGACGGGGTCCCTATTGTTCTCATGAAGATGGCATACGTAAAATCTCCATTTCACCAACTTTGTTCACTCGCGAGCTTTTTACGTACGTACGTACGTACGTACGTACATCCTTCTTTTTTTTTTTTTTCATTTTTTTCCTTTTCATCTCATTTCATTTCCCTTCGTTCCGTTTCGTCTTAATTTCTTTTTTTTTTTTTATATTTCCTCTTTCTTTTCACCTTCTCTCTCTCTCTCTCTCTCTTTTTCCTAATTTTTAGGAAATATATATATATTATATATATATAACCGCGCCTAAAGAACGAAGAAATACCATAGATACGATGTTTGAAACGATCTGTTTGCTCTTCTATCACGACGAATCGACGGGACGGATATACTTTTTATTCGTTATTTTAGTTTCTTTTCCTTTTTTCATTTTTATTTTATTTCCTTTTCTTTTCATTTTTTGTTTTGTTTTATTTTACCTACAAATCCTCTCGATTGTACGGCGCCTATAATCGAACTTATCGAAGGCTTAGAAAATTGGTTCCATAGCGTTAGGAAACATTGCCGAAATTCTGATAAGCCAGCACGTAACCCCATATATAACTACTCCCCGATGTTCCTAATGCATCAAGGGAGTAAAGGAAGGGGACGATTGGGATGGGGCAGATTAGAAGATCGAAGAGTAGTTACTCCCTCTATGGTCAGCCGAGAGTATACTATATGTCTCTTTCTCTCTCTCACTCTCTCTCTCTCTCTCTCTCTCTCTCTATCGCTCTCTCTCTCTTTCTTCATCACTGAAGACACACGGAAAGGGATATGAAATAAAAATACGAATTGATCGAAATAATTCAAACGATAGCCCGCCTATGAAAGAATCAGTGATCGGAAGGAAGGATTCTTATTTACGTTTATTACTGAATTTGCTTCAGTTATTTATTACCGAAGGTATACCTCCTACAATTTACTGACAAACGAGATTATCCATAATTCATTTGTTATTAATAAAATTTATTATTAAATTTAATTATTATTAATTAAATTTCTTATCGAATTATTGGAAATTATTATAGGGTAAGAATAACGAGAAGTATATTACTCGTCAATTGATATCTGCCTTCCGTGTAAGTTATGATTGCGAAGATGTTGATAAAGTATAGAGATTGATAGTAAATTAACGATCGATAGAGAGTGCCTTCTTTCATTAAATGCGCGAAATACATTTGAGGAGTACGAAATAAAATATCTTTCGGATTAAACCGAAGATTGAATAATTTTTAATATTTCTTTTTTTCTTTTTTTTTTTTTTTAGGAACACGTATTTTTTGTTGTTTAATTAATTAGATATTGCAGTATAAGTTTGAAGTTAATAATTAAAGAAATATTAACGTTTATATTTGTGTGATAGACTTTGAAATGATTTTTTTCTTATTTCGAATTTAAAATTGTGATTGGGTGTGTGCGTGTGCGTGTGCGTGCGTGAGTAAAATTTTTTTTCTGTCGCTTTCTATTCAAATTTATTTAAAATCATTAATTTT
>CAKKNJ020000073.1:20000-23555 GCA_918808275.2 Dolichovespula sylvestris
AGAAGAAGAAAAAAGAAAAAAAACAGAAATAATGTTTAATTTACAAAAGTATAACATAGGCATAAATCATTGATTAATATATATAAATAAATGAACATAAAACACTAAACATAAAACATATTATAACTAAAGGTTCTAGAGAACGCGTCGAACACTCAATTGAATTTCTTTCCAACAAGCCCTTTATCGAGGCTCCCGATAAACCTAATTGCCTAACACATCGGTCATATTTATTCTCACATTGAGATTTATTTAAAATATTTGCATTCAATAATCCCTCCTCATATATCTGGTTTCTACTTATTCTCGTTCTTGTTATTCTTTAACAAAATTATATCTTCGGTATATGTGCTTACTCCAAGAATGTTTACTGCATTTTTACTTATATGCAGAGCACTTTGATTGTCACAATAAATTACTGTGCATTCGTCTATAAGATTTAAAAATTTCATATGACGTAAGAATACTGTAAGATAAATTGTTTCTTTCGAAATTTTTGAAAATCTCATATATTCAGTCTCGTTGTAGAAAGTGCTACAGATTTCTACTTTTTAGCTTGTCAACTGATAGGTTAATTCGGTAGGATAATAAAATTTCACGTGTACGTTCTTGATCGTCGATGTCGCTCCCCCAAACAGCATCAACGTTGCAATGCACGTTATTATTGTCTATATCATAAATTATACCAAAATCTATTTTCGGGTCATCCTCTTTTGAAATTTTAATGTTTCAGGTCATCGGTGTGTGGTTATTGATTTACAGTCCAACATCCCAATTTTTATAATTAAATCACTCGCATATCCTTCGCCTGACAAATCTCATTTTTCCAATGTGAGCTTCTTGGCGTTCGATATTTATAAATAAAATACTCCATAATGCTCCTAACTCTTTCATTATAAACATTTGTTTCAAAAATATTCCTCCTTTCGTTCGGTCTGTCTTATCTCAAGATCCTATTGATAGATCATCGACGTAGAATATGAAAGTTACGTCACTTTCTTCATCATGGCCGATATATAATTATGAACCTACTTCTGCTTTTCTCATACCAATGTTTAACGAGTTGACTGCCGTGCTTTCTTTCATAAAGTTACCTTCAGGCCACGGGCAATCCTGAACTACGCGTACTCTGGTTGGTACTCCCATCGATATTTTAATAACACCAGTCGCTGGTGGTTGCAATAATAACAAAGCTTCGCATTCGACTACTCCTGGGTGTTTCAATAGTGAAGGCTTTGATGATCTACAAAATTGCAACAAGTAACGTTTAGGTGACAAAAGTATTACGCAGGCATGCATCATTAATTAATATATATCAATAACATATAACATACTGGAACCAAATGTTCGGGAGGGTATATCGATTACTCAATTAATTGAGTTGTTTCCAACATTGTTTCCATCCCTCAATCGATGCGCTCGATGAACATAATTGCCTAATCACATCGGTCATGTCGAATCACATGACACATCGGTCATGTTTATTCTCAGATAGAGATTTATTTAAAATATTTGTTTTCTTTAAATCGGTCCTCATATTTCTTTAACAAAATGATATCTTCGAAATACGTGCTGACTCCTACAATGGTTTCCTGCATTTCTATTTATATGTAGAGCACTTTGATTGTCACAATAGATTACTATGCATTCGTCTGTACAATTTGTAAATTTCGTATGACGTGAGAGTCACCTAAGATAAATTATTTCCTTCGTAATTTCTGATAATCCTATCTATTCAGTCTCATTGTAGAAAGTGCTACCGATGTTTACTTTTTAGTTTGCCAATTGATTGTTCAGTTTGATAAGATTATAGAACTTTACGTGTACGATCTTCGATAGTCGATATCGCTCATCCAATCGTCATCAACGTGGGAAGGCAAGTTGTTATTGTCTATATCATAAGTTATACCAAAATCTATAGTTCTCTTTATACAACGTAACAATATGCTTGTTAATTACCAATGCTCAATTCGAGGTATAGTACATAATTGGCTACGAACGCTAACGCAGTAAATAGAAAATCAGCACGGGTAGAGTTTGCCAAACAGATTAACCCGCTTATAAGTTCTCCATATAGTTTCTCTTCCATTATTGGTTTTCTCTGTTCTGTTTTCGGTTGCATCCTCCTTTGAAATTTTAATGTTCGAGACCATCGATTCGGTTTTTGATTTATAATAATACTTCCCGATTTTCATGATTAAATCACGCGCATATATTTTTTGCGACAATCTCATTTTTCAGTAAGCTTCTTTACGTTCGATATTTATGCACAATATATTCCATAATGGTCCTAAATCTTTCGTTTTGAACATTTGTCTTAAAAAATCTTAATTCTTTCATTCAATCTGTTTATCTCGAAATCCTTTTGGTAAATCATCGACGTAGAATATGACAATTAGGACACTGTCTTAATCGTTGTCGACATAAACGCATGTATGTGCTCCTGTTTCTCTCTTACCGATGTTTCACAAATTGAGTGCTGCTCGTGTTTCCAACGATGTCCCCTTCAGGCCACGTCCGGCCTTGAACTAAGCTTACTGTGCTAGGTTCTGCCCCAGTTATTTCAATAATGCGACTCTGTGGTGGTTGCAATAATAACAAATCTTGGCATTCAACTTCTCTTGGTAATTTGAATGGTAAACGCTTTGATGGTCTACAAAATTGCAACAAGTAATCTTTAGGTGATAAAAGTATAAGGCTAGCCTAGATCATTAATTAATATATCAATAACATATAACATACTATAACTAAAGGCTCCAGAGAAAGCGTCTATGACCCATTTAATTGATTTTTTTCCAACACTGCCTCTATCGATGCGCTCGAGGATTATAATTGTCTAACACATTGATCATGTTTATTCTTAAATAGAGATTTATTTAAAATTCCTGCATCCATATATGTGAATTCTTTTTCTCCTCGTCCTTTAACAAAATGATATCTTCGATACATGTTCTTACTCCTACGTTTCTATACTACGTTTCTACTTAAATAAAGAGCAGTTTGATTATAACAAAAAATTATTATGCATTCGTCTATAAAATTTCTATATTTCATATGACATAACCCACCTGTATAATAAATTGTTTTTATCGTAATTTCCGATAATCCCGTATATACAGCCTCCATTGAACCTAGTGCTACCATGTTCTGCTTTTTAGCTTGCTAACTGATTAGTACATTAGTATTAGGATAATAAAACTTCCCGTGTACGATCCTCGATCGTCTATGTGACTCACCCAATCTGTATCAACGTAGAAATCCACGTTATTATTGTCTACATCATTAGTTATACCATAATATATAGTACCCTTTATAGATCATAACAGTACGCTTGCTAATTGCCAATGTGTAATTCCAGGTATAGTTCATAATCGGCTAAGAACACTTACGCGGTAAACGATAAATCAGGACGGGTGACGTTTGCCAAACAAATTAATTGGCTTAGAAATTCTCTATATGGTTTCTCTTCCATTACTTGTTTTTTTGTTATCTTTTCGGTCTATCCTCCTTTGAAATCTTAACGTTTGAGAACATCGGTGTAGTTATTGATTTAGT
>CAKKNJ020000074.1:0-20253 GCA_918808275.2 Dolichovespula sylvestris
TCGTAACGTGGTAGACAAGTACATAGGCGACTGTCACGATTTCATAAATCGCTTCTTGGAACGAGTCATTAAATCAATGATTTTTAACGTTGAAAGTAAGAACGTATGAATTGTCATTGCCTTTCGAAAATCTGATTCCATTTATATTTATGGTCGATAAAATTGCTAATATTTTTCCAAGGACAAAAAATATTAATTTTTTTCGAGCTCATTAATATTTCTTAATTATCAAAAAAATATCATAAAGGATTAATTATAAAACTGTATCTATCTTTGATATATATATATATATATATATATATATATATATATATATAATTTACAATTTTCGTAATAAATAAGAGAAGATTTATAACATTTGTAATATAATTAAATTCTCTTTAGTAGGTAAGTATCTACTTCAATATTAAAACGATCTCTATATAAAACTTTTTCAAATAAAAACGAAGAATCGACAAAAGACGAAGAATAAAGCGAAGCTTCACGGTCGATGGCATGTCATCGATATTCATAACGGTTTTCGGGCACAAGTATCAAATTTTTCGTCTCGGCTTAATAACCATTTCTCCAGCTTGCCAAGCGAAAAGTTTGTCAAATAATTTATACCATTTTCTTGATGATAAATTTGTCGTCGATTGTCATTGGAATCTTGCAACAGGTTACTCGAGAGAGCTTTCTTTTTAAAAGAAGCAAAAAAAAAAAAAAAACAAACAAACAAGAAGAAAGAAAAAGACGGAAGAGGGTAAAGAAAAATTGAGAAAATTGGTAAAAGGGTAATATTTTCTTATGACCGACATCTCGATCGCATATTCATGATGTTTACTTTTCGAAAGGAAATAAAATGTAAATAAGAGCTCCTCTTCCGGAATGTGGCTATTACGAGAAACGAAAGACGATTATTGATTCCTAAATGGAAAGAGCGAGATTTAAATGATACTATGTATTACTATACATAAAACGAGCGATATAATTAATATCGATTGCGGAAGGAGAAGAGAGGGAGAGAGAGAAAGAATAAGAGAGGAAAGAGGAGAAAGAAAAGAGGTACTTGGAATCGATAGTGATGTCGTGCTCGACATAGTTCAGGCACGTACTTCTCGTATTGGCCGGAAGACTCGACTTCGGGTTAATGCGCGAGAGAGTCTCGGTGAGATCAGGAAGTATTAAAAGCCATTAAGTGGGTAGTAAATAATGGTTAGTTCGTAGTAAAGCCTCCTACACTTCTTTCTCCTCTTCTTTTTTTCTTCTGCTTCTTCTTTTTCTTCTTCTTCTTCTTCTTCTACTACTCTCTTGTGTTTCTTTTGTTCCACTCATAGCATTATCATTAATAACATTAATAAAAAGCAATCGATAAATTACAAAGCTTTCTTTCCTCCTTTACAATTTTTCTGTTTTCCTCCATCCTGTTTTTCTTTCTTTCTTTTTCCCTTCCTCTTTTATTTCTTTCCTCTTGCTACTTCTTATATATATACATATACATATATACATATACATATATATATATATATATATATATATCGCATCGTTTCTATTATTGTTTATTAAAAAACATTATTAATCCAAAGCAATCAAAAAATGTTAAGTCTGGTTTTTCTCGTTAAATTTTTTTGCTCTCTATTTTTATCTTCCCTCCCTCCCTCTCTCTCTTTCTCTCTCTCTCTCTCTCTCTCTCTCTCTCTCTCTCATTCCAGATATATATTTTTCTTTTGATTTCTTTATTCCTTTTCTGCTTTTTCTTTTCTTTTTTTTTTTTTTGTAATTAGTCAAGGTAAAAGTAAAAGTTTTCCACGTCCGTATTCTCGGCAACGTCCTCTTTGATAATTCACGCGTGAGAAGTTAAGAATTTTATTCGTAACTTTTCCCCGGTACGCCAAAGTTGGTAGAAATCTTGTTAGGCAAATAACGAGGTATATTGTAATTAACGTCGAACACGTTAATTATTACGTCGAAACGAGCACGCCCTCCCGATGAATTTCGCTGTTAAATTCGAAATACGAGCGAAACAAACGACGATCCTCTATCGTGTCGTCCTCTCTCTCTCTCTCTCTATTTCTCTCTCTCTCTCTCTCTCTCTCTCTCTCTCTCTCTCTCTCTCTCTCTCTCTCACTCACCTCCGCCACCAACTGCTGTTCAATTATCTTCCAATTACACGCGAGTTAATATTGAACTTGAATTGAAATATAGAAGCGCGTACGTGACCGATCGATCGCACGAATAACGCGTATTATTATCGCCAAATTCGAATGTTACGCCAGTAGAAAATTTATAAACGATCTATCGGTTAGTATAACGAGACGTATAACTATTAAACGATAAAATATATATATGTATATATACGTACCGATGATTATAAAAATTAACAAATCTAAAGTAAGCTATGAAGTAAAGAAAATGTTTGACTAATTATAATTAATTATGAATTAAATTTCATAATAACCATTCGATTGCAAATGATCAACTACCTATGCTTCAAATATCTTTTTATAAACGTGAAATTTATACTAGTACGATATTACCAGTACAACTGTACTAACTATAACTTATACGTAGTAAACCATTGAGTTTCGGATATGAACTAACAATGTCATAACAAAAAAAAAAAAAAATGAAATGAAACTTAAAAAATGAAAATGTATGCATATAAGAGCATAGATCTTACAGGTTACATGGCTTATTGAAGATTAATAACGCTTGCTATCAATCTATACGCGAAACAACAAGATATATTCATAATGGGATAAATTTAATCTATAACAATAAGAGAACTGTCTCTTCCAATAGTTTCTTGTTTCAAAATAGCTTTATTTATTTATTTTTGTTTGTTTATATAAATATATAAAAATCCTGACCGAACTGCTCGATATCGAAGGTCTATCTTGATACGATACTTTTCTCTTTACTTTTGCTTTTTCTTGAAAGTACGTGATCGATGAGCTTTGATCACGTAGCTACTTCTTGTCTCGTCTCGAGAACTTGGAGATAGAAGAAAGAGAAATAGAGATAGAGATATAGAGATAGAGAAGTTTGAAGACGATAGGAAGACGGTAAGACGTCTCGTGGGGATCAGAGAGTGGATGATGGTAATGGTAGTGTGGTGTGGTGGTGGTGGTGATGGTAGTATACTCACCCGAAACTCTCCTCCACAGCCGTCGTCAAGTTCGAGAAGGTAACCTTCGATGGCTGGACCTCTTTGACCGGCACAACCCATAACTCCGTGTCCAGGTGGTGGCTGCCAAGCGACGGTAACGCTGTTGTTTTCGGCACTGCATTCCTCCGGAATCAATAAAGGTGCTCCAGGTGCTAAAAAACATTCACTTTTTCGATTTCTCGTTGATACTCGATTCGATAAAATGTCAACAGATTTGATATAATACATTGAACGAAAATATGCTCGTTGTTTTAAGTTGACTCTCGTTTTAACTAACATTCCTATCATTGTATATTTCTAACGTTCCTTGTATATTTACATTATATATTTACAAAGAACGTTCTACTTTGTAGTAGATCAGTTTATATCTTTGATATTTTCATTGTATATTTACATTGTATATTCACAAAGAACGTTCTCCTTTGTAGCAGATCTGTTTATATCTTTGATATTTTCATCGTATCTAGTCGTTAACTCTTGTTGACTTTGATATACTATTTTTTCTTTTTTTTTTTTTTGAATATAAATTATGCTCTTTGACTTTTAACGAAACAATTTTAAATATTAGATAGACAGATTCTGAGCCTTCAATTTTTTTTTTTTCAAATTGATATGATTTATTATCAACGTATACGATGTTATAACATTTCTAGAAAATGTTCGAACTTAAATTAAATTCCTCCGAATCCAACGTCCTTTATCCAAGTACCTAAAAAAGCTTTGAAATTTATAAAGATAAAATAAAACGAATTATGGAACGTGGGTCGGTGTTTTTTTTTTTTCTTTCTTTTTAATTCTGATCTACAAACGTAATTATTTTAATTCTCCCGAAATCGAGAAAAGTTTTGCTAAATACTCACGCATAAACTCGATTGTTACTGATAAATCGGGAAAACTATTTTCTCGACATGCTGTCTCAACGCTTATCCTAAAGTTATTTTAAATGCGTTTGTGTAACTTCAATGAGAGAGAGTGGGGGGGGGGGGGAGGGGGAAGAGAGGAGGATTGGCCACTAACCGACTTCGTGTCCGCTTTTGCTCGACCGTTTCGAATTTGTGGGTTGTACCGATTCGATCGAGAAGCAAATGGAAGAGAGAGAGAGAGAGAGAGAGAGAGAGAGAGAGGGAGAATACCGGTCTTGTATACGAGAGAAAGAGAGAGAGAGACAAAATAAAAGGTAGAAACGGGTCAGTGGTCAACGACAATCGTTGCCACAGAGAAAATGGATTCGTTCTGCATCGTGAAAACGTGTACGTCCGTGTGAACGTACATACGTCGGATTAAAGCGATTCTCAAAGTTAACTCAATGCTTTAAATGGCTTTACTTGCAGTATGAATTCTTGATCAATCTCTTTTCATTCTCTTTTCATTCTCTTCTCTCTCTCTCTCTCTCTCTCTCTCTCTCTCTCTCTCTCCCTCTCTCTCTCTCTCTCTCTCTATATATATATATATATATATATATACATATATATATATATGTGTGTGTGTGTATTTGTTTCACTCTTCGTTCCATTTCATTTACATTACTGATAGTTATTAATTGTTCTATTTGTTTTAAATACTTGCGTATATTTGTTAGAAATTACCGATATTTACAGAATTTTTGAGTTTCAAAAGTCGAAATTAATTTCAAAGCCTTCCGATTGATACCGAAATAAATCTGACGTTATTCAAACGAAAAAGAATGTAAATGAAACAATAAAGAATTTTTAGAAATGTTAATAAATGTAATTTTAAGTAACATATGAAAATCTTTGAAGATTATGATTAGATATTAATGTTAATGGCGAATTAATCTTATTACGATGAATTAATCCACGACGTTGATCTATCC
Source organism: Dolichovespula sylvestris (assembly GCA_918808275.2). Taxonomy (NCBI): domain Eukaryota; kingdom Metazoa; phylum Arthropoda; class Insecta; order Hymenoptera; family Vespidae; genus Dolichovespula; species Dolichovespula sylvestris. Next base: position 4,983 of record CAKKNJ020000074.1, read on the forward strand.
TTGGGAATTTTGTTGTTCTGTTCTTCGTCAAGGGTAAAGGTCTTACCGTTGCAATACATTATGAAATTAGACTAATGGAACGGTCGTGGATTATGTATGTACATGCACATACATATATTGCTGTTAGCATGAAGCTTGCATCTGAGACTAATGCGTTTCACTTTACGAAAGATGAATCAACGTTTCTGTATGCATGTCTATGCAAATAATTCCTCTTTTTTTTTCTACTAATAAAAATTTAATGGAAAAAGAATTGATGATATTCGATCATAGTTAATTAATAAATAATCTAATAAAAACGAGCGAGTAGATTTATTACGTGAACGGTATTAGTGAACTTAACAATAAAAATAATTGATTTACTGTGGAGATTCGATCGTAAAAAAAAAAAAACAAAGATTCCGCGATAGTGCAGAGATAATACCGAGAACAATTTCTAATTGTTACACCCTGTTTATATACGCTTTCGTACTAACGGAAAATAAACGATATTACAAGCAACCTGTATCAAATGATATCATCATAAAATCAAATTCAAATTTATGCGTGTACGAATTAAAGAGCGTAAATATATCTTCCGTTGCTTTCAACGTAATTGATGAATCTTTAAAAAAAACAAAAAAGACAAAAATATGACGTGGCAATAGAGATAACCAGGAAAAATATAGGAATAGTCTGTATTAGTGGGCGTGGCTTATCGCGTGGCGTAAAAGCTCGTAAGCCGATGTCGATTTTCGATGGAGCACCAAACTCGGATTGTAAATTCTTTTCACTGCTGCGGCTGTCCGACTATATCGTCGGCATTACTACTGAGCCCGGATTTTGTCGGTGGTACGGATTTTACGATGGACGAACTCGCTTTTGGGAAGGGGAAGGTCGAAACGAAAGGGTGTGTTGGAAGGAGATGGGGTAATCAGAGATAATCGATCGTGTACAATCGGCCACAGAGACCACCAAAAATGCAGAGAAGAGATCAAAGGGAGAAGAAGGGCCCTAGGAATATGAATGGAAAGCTGATTTTCACAATTGACTCATCGAGCCCATCGATAATAGGCTGCCTCTTCAAATATCGTAGTATCCGATACGGTAAGGCATTACTAATTTGTAATAATAATTATAACGTACTACGACGTTGGCAAATAATTCAAATTTTTCTACGAACAACGTCCGATATTTATCACGAAATTTTCAACGTAATTATTTTCTCCGATAAAAATATTTCAGATAAATATAATTACGTTGAATTCATTTGTAAGTAAACCTCTTTATTTTAAATTACTTTATTAACGATCCAAGTACGTCTACTACGGGTTTTTAATGAATTTATTTCGTTTTCTACTTTACCGTGATTCATTACGAAATAGAAAAAAAATACAGTATTTGTTTTAACGGTATTGTGCGAACGCCCATAATTAATGTTCAACGAAACGTGAAAGAAAGGAAAAAGGAAAAAAGAACACGCATAGAACAAAGGATAGGTTTTAACAAAACAATTCCAACAAACCAGTCAGGTCTTTCTCTTCAAGGGAGGAATATTTACTATGGTAGTATACCCGAGCGTAAGTCGAAATGTCGAGAAATCGAGATGGCAAAAGTTTTACGCCCGTATCAGCGTAATTTATCGCGAGCTCTACCAGCGATGCAGTATCGATAACCGATACCTAGCGAGAGGCGGTCGATGTTTCTTCTTAAAAAAAAAAAAAAAAAACAAGGAAAAAGGAAAAAGAGGAAAACGAGAGAGAGTGAGTGAGAGAGAGAGAGAGAGAAAGGCATGAGAAAAATAAGAATAAAGAAGAAAAAAGAATGGAAGAAGGAAGAGAAGAACCGACATGAAAAGAAAAGGAAAAAAACTGCGATGGCGTTCGAATTTGTTTTCTCTTCCATCTTAAATAAATGTATCTTGCACAAGAAATAAATATTCGAGAATTTATACCGTCTCTTTGTAATCTACTTCTCTCGTCTTTTGAAAAAAACTATTCGTATACACACATATATATATATCAAGAAATGTATAGTAGGTACAATATATAATAAGCGAATGTTAACTAATACAATGTTCTGATTTAAACTAATAATTATATTATATATAAGAAAATATATAATTTTGTTGCTATAAAATGAAGTAAGATATTACAAAAAAAAAATGTATAAGCACTCTTTGTTGTTTATTTTTGTTTAACTCAAAGTTATAGATTATATGATTAGATTGTAGAGAGTAAAAGAGCTTTTGCTTTCAATGAGAAAGAAAAATTAATGATGAAGTGGTCAAACTATTTATTATTCAGATTGCATATCGTATCTACCATGTCTTTCTTAATCCTTTCAAACGAATCCATTTACAATCAAAAGTGTAATAAATGAAATAAAATTGCGAAACGTGCCAGTTAGCCAGACGTTTAATAATACACGCGTTTGTGTCCGTATTCTTTTAACCCTCCTGTTCAATTCCCTCCTTCTTCCCCGTTTCTACCCCTTTTATTCGGTAACTACGGTTCTCTTTTCTCATATCTACGGTTGCTGACCAGTCGTGATAATCCCGTTTTCCACCTACAAACGAGTATTAAAGTGGATTCACGCAGAAGCGACAGGAATAAACGAAATTTCGATCGTCAGATTGTACGATTTATTTTTTTCCTTTTTCTTTTCTATTGCTCGTACGTTTTTCAAGCTTTGAGGATCAAACGTCGTTGTTATGATTTACAGATTGAAAATTATATCGAATAAATATTTACAAGTGCGATTTGAAAGTATATGACTGGTGTTGGTGGAAGAGAAATAAAATGTAATAGTGAAATTGAAATAAACAAAGTATATTACAATAACGATTATTATTTGAAATAACTTGATATTTGCAGATCGTAAAAAAAGAACAGTCCATTTGAAACATTTTCGTTTGATTAGTTTTCACTTTGAAAAATTTGTACGAGGATTGCGATCTTTGTATTTTTTTTTTGTTTGTTTGTCGTTGATAATATATGGACGTAAAATGATTTTGTATGGTAATAGTTGTGGCAAATAAGATCCATTCTACGTAACAAAACAGTAATAAATATAAATGTATGAATAAAGTATAACATTAAAAAATACGAAATAAATATGAATGATGTGTAAATAAATCGTGGTGAGTCGATTTCTATAATTCCGATTAAAAAATGAAAAAAGAAAAAAAAAAAATTGGAAGAAAATTATGGGAAATATGACGAACGAATGTGCGCATTACGTACGCTAAATTTCGATTTGTCATGACAATAAGAAAAGTAGAAAAGCAAAGTGTACTTGGGGTTAGGGTTTACATAGCAAATAAATACGTATGTAATAAGATATAATGGCCGGTTTTCATTATTCGTTTATAAAGAATTTGCCACCATAAACGTTTCCGTATAATAATCGTCGTCGTAAACTAGTGAAATGAATGTTACGAGGCTTGTATCGTTCGTGTCCCCTCTTTCTTTGTTCCACGATAATTTAATTTTTAATATTGCGTGTACATCCGTTAGAGTCGCGCCGTTCGCAATTTTGGTAAATTTGCACTCGTATTCGAGATCGTGCGATAACCACGTACCATACGTACCATGTTTTCCATTCCCTCTTTTGTTCCCCCTTCTCCTCCCTTTTTTCCCATTCGTCTAATCGATACTTCTCCAACAAGAGAGAGAGAGAGAGAGAGAGAGAGAGAGAGAGAGAGAGAGAGACAGACAGAGAGAGAATTATTTTCTCGTGTAAATGGATAAACTTCGAGTAGGTTTACGATTGAGAATGAACTTCGTTTCTCGGTTAGTCTGTTCCTTTTTTAATTGCATAAAATGAATTTGAAAATTAGCGCAGACAACGTAAACAAAACTCACCCGAAGTCTCTAACGCTCGGAATCGGGAATCTAACGGAGAATTCGTTTCGACTTTCCTTAATGAATAAACTACTCTCGATGGATAAACTTTTGAATAACACTTAACGATTTGAAGAGGGTTGGAGGACTTCGTCGAGAACACTTTGACGTGGAAGATAAATAAAACGTACAAATTAGTCGGAGATAGATCGGGAAAAAAAGAAAAAAGAAAAGAAATACGTGATATAATCGTTTCTCTTCAATATCTTCGAAATATAAATATAATATTAGTAAAGTTGTATGAAGAAACAAAAACCAAAAAAAAAAAAGAGAGAAAAGAAAAAAGAAATACCGTATCACCTATCTCTACTTTTTTATTCATTGGGCATCACGAAATATTTTAAATCGTTTTTAATCGAATATCCATTTTTACTTCATTTTTCGATTCAATTGTGTTTTATTTCAAGCGCAATACGTATTCGGCGAAATCAGTTATTATCCGTATTCCGAACGAAACAAAATGCGTGCGCGGAACGAACGCATTGTGTACTAAAAACGAAATCCTCTTAATTTTAAAAACATATCTAAAAACCTCGATTTACATGCTCTCCCCATTTAAATGAACGAGAATAGAGAAAGAGAAAGAGAAACGAACGGGATGAGAAATGTGGAATTATAAAAATTAATTTTGCAAGATAATCGAAAAATTTTTGTAAACAACAAACGCTTGTTTATTAACGAATTCCATCGAACCGTTTTGATAGAGAAAAAAAAAAAAGAAAAATTAATTCCTTCCTGGAACATTCTCGGAGGATTATATTCCATAAGTCGTGAAATATAAAAAATACAATTACCACGTTATATATTCGATCGATGTAACGAATTTTGCAAGATAATCGAAAAATTTTTGTAAACAACAAACGCTTGTTTATTAACGAATTCGATCGAACCGTTTTGATAGAGAAAAAAAAAAAAAGAAAAATTAATTCCTTCCTGGAACATTCTCGGAGGATTATATTCCATAAGTCGTGAAATATAAAAAATACAATTACCACGTTATATATTCGATCGATGTAACGAATTATATTTTAATTATCTTAATTGCACCGGCGAGCAACGCCTACCAATGATTAGGTACGAGGTTAAAAAAAAAAAGGCGAAAGTAAAAAAAGAAGAAAGAATAATCAGCCGAAAGTCTCGATTATAATTAGTTGCGAGTCACACCCACGCGAAGGTGGGTTCGTTAATTAGAGCCGATCGACGTCGATGAGGAACCAAACGGTACCTTCGATATAAGACTTGTAAGGAGAGGGCGGAGAGAAAGTTGATGATGATGATGAGGAGAGGTAGATAATACGAGAAAGAAAGAGGATGGTGGAAAGATGGCGGGTAAGAGAAAGAAGACATCTTTGAAGGAGGGTGTCCTTGTATAACGACTTAAGGCCCCAAGATCGTTAAGCCTGTAGCTACCCGTCGTAGTCGAAGCCCCGGTGCCTAATTAATCCGCTTTTCAAACGTTTTAGAGAAAGGCTCGTTCGTTTTCGTTGGTTGAGGGGAGGGGGTGGCCTATCGCAGCATCCCCGAGGCTATGTCAAATTATTAAAGGGAGTTTCCTTCGACAAAATCGATCGAAGGTAGTATCGAACGTTGAGAAGATGTCATCAATATACTTTCCACCTCCTCCCCCCTCTCCTCCCATGAGATTATTATATAAATACGTATCGGACTGGTTCGTTACTAAATTCTGCTTTTCGATATAATCCTTATATTTGCCAGTAAATATTACGATTTAACTTCGATTCAATTAGCCACCGATAAAACTACGTTAATTCTTTGACGTATTACTTTTTTTCCTTTTGTTTTTTTTTCTCCTTTTTTTAGATATTTTAAGGGAAAAATATATCATTAAAAATATATTATACAATTATTAGTATCGATAGTGGGGATAATGGGAGCACATTGCACCGTTGTAATTTATTTTTCTTTTTTGTAAAAAATTATTTTGCAATTCTGCGATCTTGTGTGTATTTAAAAGTTAACACGATGTATGATCAGTCAAATTTTTTAAGTGGCAATCACATCCTGTATGCTGTAAAACTGCACTTATGATTCATATAACATTTATATCGCGTGTGATTTTTTTTTTTTTTTTTTTTTATAAAAAGAATTTCAAAAATTTTCGCTCAGACGAATTACGTTCCTCCTTTTCTCTGTGTTACATAAAGAAACATGTGCATTTGATTTTATAATATCAAAAGAAATTATAATTAGATTAGATTCATAATTAATTTACTATCATTTCTTTACCTGCCGTAGGATATCGTTCTTCTCCTTCAGAAGCTGCGTCCAACATTACAAAAAATTTGATTAAAATATTACATCATGAAAAAAAAACATATACGTGTCTATATATGTATATGTGCGTGTGTGTATATATACATATATGCATGTATGTATGTGTATCTAGGTGTATATAATTTTACACTTATAAATTCAAGCAAATAGACAGTTCCAATTTATTTAACAAAAAAAAAAAAAAAAAAAAAAAAAAAAAAGAGATCAGCTAAATCAGCCTTATAGTCAATTTACGATGCAACGAAGACACGGGATTATGATCGCAAAATAACTCGACCTTGAAATTCGAGTTTATTTTTACATTCCTCGTTATAATCGTCAGGTATGTACACTTGTCAAATGAATAACGTCAAAGACCCAAGACAATTTATGAAGACTATGAGGAGCCATCGAGAAAGATATCATTTTCATGGGGAACGAACCTCGATTTCAATGGGATAGAAATTTATCGAATCGAAATGTCTTTCTACAATATCTATACGGAAGATTTGAAAGATGAAAAATAAAAGGAAAATGAAGAGATAGCTGATCGACAGCACAACGTAATATTAATTGGTGATTACCTTCTCCCTCCCCTTTGCCCCCTATTCAAATTTCAACCGACAATCTCATTGTTTATCTCATTGTTTCTCATTAATCTCAACAATTTTCCGCTCTTCCGCCCTCTCACCTCCCCCACCACCTGCCCTGGGCCATTCTACCCTTTCCCAACCTAAACGATTATTTACAAATACGTGCGATCCTTCGTAGATACGATGAATTTATGTACGACCGCTTTAATAAAGTAGCCGTTTAATTATCCAAGCGGATGGATTAACCAAGTTGGAAAATATATTCCTATTAGGTGGAATTATGGACAAAGCGTTTGTCAAAGCCGTACGTGCGGCGTGCATGAATTATTCGGGCTATTTCATTAAGCGGATCCACCAATAATCTGTCATCGATACGAGACCGAGTTTCCGCATTGGAAGATAATGCAGTTACACGTGTATCGGGAACTAAAAAATGATGATAATGACGATGATGATGATAGCCGGTACAAATCGTAACATAGTAAATTATAAATAATGAGTATAATAATAATAATAATAATAATATTAATAATCGATGTATGCAGTTTTATAGGTACAACGAATTTCTTGCAAAAAGAAAAGAAAAAAAAATCATAAAGAAAATTTTCCATACAGACGTCGTAATGATTAACCGGGTGAGAATATAACAAAGAGACACGTAGTGAAATATATTGACGACTTTTATAAATAACTCGACGACTTGATACTGTAATTAATCATGAAAAGGGTAAACAGAACATGCATTCTAATAACGTTCGGCCGATGTGACGTTGCAAAAATCTCGTGGCTCCTCCATAAATCAAGCATTGTTAACTCCTCATAAATTACAAAATTTCTCAACTAACTAACGAGCTTCTATCGCGATAGGATACGATAACTTTTTTTTTTTTGTGCGTACTATTTAAAACAGTATTTTAGAACCCACTTCGTTTTATCAGAAACGAATAAATAATCGTTGAACACTTTTTATCAACTTCCTCGAGTTGACAAAATTCGTAAGCCTCGTTATTAATGCGCGAAAAGTAAGTAAGTTTTAATGTTCATAAAAATTTATTTACGATGAATTATACGATTTTGAATAATGTACTTATTTCATGTTATACATTAATAAGGACGAAGACTGCTACTTAAGATAGAAAAAAGAAAAAAAAAAGAAAAAAAGAAAAAAAAAATTGAAAATTGAAAATACAAAACAGGTACTTACGTTTGAGTTGAACGAAGGTTAATTGATCGATAGCTCGCCTCAATGGTTTATCGTCGAGGGTGAGATCGAGAAGAGGAAGACGAGCGATCTCTTGGACACCCTCGGCACCACCCCAAGAACCTGCAGCATTGGCAGCCCTAACAGATAACATTCCACCTATCTGAAGGAAGGCCGCACTATCTGTCTCCTTCAAAGCCTCAATACAAAATGTGAGAAGTGCCGTCGTCGCTTGAAGGTGAGTTGCACATCTCGTGACCTGATCCCTCAATGAACGAACCCTGGCTTCACGAGTTTGTCGCGCGGCTTCGATCAATCGCGATTTTCTTGCTTGAAGAAGATTCACCAAATTTGCAACACGGTCTTCCACTTCTTCTTCCAGCGCCACGCATTCCTCCTAATAAATTTATTTCTTGTTAATTTTTCTGTAGTTGGTGCAATACATTATCTCTTCTCGTTTTTTTTTTTTTTAAATATATTTTTATCAGCGTGATATAATCTTGTTATATCGTGTATATATATATATATATATATATATATATATATATATATTATTTTATGAATAATTAAAAATTAAGAATACATCGTTAATTGAAATAAATTATTAATTGTAATATATATATATATATATATATATATATATATATATATATATATATATGTATCAGGTCATCCTATAACAACTGTGGTTCTTTTTCTTATTAATCAGAATGAATGATTTTTAGTGTTGATCTTAATGTTTCGTGCCGGTTTAATTGTTCACGCGTTAATTTACGAATGAGAAAATAAACGTTATTACGTAAGTGTCGAGAGAGCATTTAAGGTATATTTCGCTTTAGGAGTTTCGCTAGGATAACAGCAACAATAAATAAAATATGTGTAAGCTTATAAATGCAACCCAAAGGTTAAAAATGGTTCTAGTAGCGTTCTCCTTCTGAGAATTATAAGCTTGAGAATGAACAAAGGTTAAAACGCACCCGAGCTTCTATTATCAGGATATTAAAAATTTTATATTAAGACGGGAACAAAGTCGTAAATAATAGTAGAGAATGTGTTCTCAATTTTTTGCGTTATTTAATAACGTACTTTAAAAAGATCGCATTACATTTAGAAGGATCGAATATATAATATATGCATATATAATATCTTGTTAATAACGCAGAATATTTCTGTGATATTGAATGATTAAATATTATTTAATACTTCCCATAATATTTCCTTCATTATCAATTTAAACGTTAATACGGTTGAACGAAGTTACAAAATTAAAAGCTATTTCTAAATATAAACATTAAAACGAATTATTCTCCGTTAGGTTTAAAGCATTTAAATGCTCATTGCATTATACTTCGAAAGTGCATCGTATAAAGCTTGAGAAAGTAGATTTTCGATTTGCTTTCCGAATACAAATTAATTCGATTCATTTTATTTCTTTTTCTCTTTTTCTTTTTTTTCTTTTTTTCTCTTTTAACGTATAATTCATGACTGCGTATTCGGAAATACGACGAAACGATTTTACTTGCTTTAGAATGTTCATCCTTATCCGCAGGAATTGTAGGACGATTGAAAGCGGTATAAACTTATAAGGCGATTCTTCTAAAATACCGTAGGGACGGTAGAAAATCGAACGGGTGGCTGTGTTTACTCGATAAGAGAAAAGTACGCCGACTCCATTTGCGCAAACTAAATTTTCCGTTCCCCTCTCCCTTCTTCACCATACTTCCCCGTCTGCTCGTCGAGCGACTCCGCAATCCGGATTCGCGTCGCTCGACATTCTCAATTTTGCTTTCCTCTTCTCTCCGCTGTACTCTAATAAAATGCGGATTGGTGGTTCGCGATAAAAATTATAACTTTTTTGTACGACCAAAATAGAATTCAAATGAAATGATTTTATCGATCTGTTGATTTTTAATTCACGATATATATATATATATATATATATATATATATATAAGGTAATTAATTTATTATTTAATCATAACAATATCATAACATAATTATATACAAAATTCGAACTATTATACTGTATAAAGTAAAAAAAAAAAAACGAATACTCTTTCTCTCTCTCTCACTCTCCCTTTTTCTCTCTTTCTAAAATAATTTGATTGTAATTTAATTTTTCATATAACGAATACAGGAAACATCTTTCGTATTCGTTTGTAAAGAAGGAATAAAACAATGAAAGAACTATTGTCAGTGATAAATAATAAGTCACGAGATCTAAGCATAGTTTAGTTAAATTTTTGTTTCTTGAATATAAAAAAGGAAGCTTTATGACATGAAAAGTTTGGATATTATAATAATAATAATATTAATACTAATAATAATACTAATATTAATAATAATAATAATAATAGTTAAAGATCCTGTCCTTACTAATCCCTTCGTGTTATCATTTTGCCTCTTCAAGAGACCATATGTATACACTGTATATCTATATACATAGATAGGTACATGTTCCTTTAGGCCATTCGACTAAAATCCAAAAAGATAAGAAAATATCTACTCACGTGTACTTTGTCCGTCATTCCTTTGAGCCTCTGAATGAATTCTGTCGTGGAACGAGCACGTTCCGATAGCTGTTGTAAATTCTGCGATAGCTCCGTCTGAAATGAATGACGAAAACGCGTTAATAAACTAGAAACACTTCTTTTTTTTTTTGTTTTTCTTTTTATTTCGTTTTATTTCAAAATCAAAAGATACGAGATTTTTTAACAAAACGGATGGAGGACTAATTTTAAATACTGTACACGGTGGAACGATTTTATCGTGAAAAACACATCACAGGAGTACGAAGAATTTTACGGCTTTGTACATAACACACACACACACACACACATACATACATACACACATACACATACATACATACATACATACATATACATATATCATACATACATACATACATACATACATACATACATACATACATACATACATACATACATACATACATACATACATACATACATACATACATACATACACACATACTTAATACATACATATTTACATACACACACACACATATTCGCGTGTACTGTACTCCAATATTCTGCTTAATGCTTTTCACGTTCGTTCCATTATACAGGTGCGACGTGCATTTAATTATGCGATTCAAAGTGCATGGGAAGATTTCTAGCCTGAGTGAATAATTTTGACGGATAAATCTTCCGATCGCTTTAATCTTTCTGTTGTTTAAATTAAAAGAAATTAATTAGTAAAAGTGATCATTTTAATATTATTAATAAAAATTAGGTATATAATTTTAAAATCATTTCTCTATAATGAATATCGTCGAAAATAAATTGAAAAAACTTTAGATCCGACATCTTCATGTTCATCGCACGATGACACGCATACGATATAAATGAGATACATGTATATGCTATAGTGAATTTAATAAAATTAGTGTCAATACATTAATTTCGTTAATGAAATTGCGTCAAACAAAACAGGGTATTAAGAGTTCAGGGTGGTACAGAAATTATGTTGCGTTTTTGTCGCGATACATATTTTTTCGAAGCCATTAACGTTAATTAAAGGAAGACAATGATGGTCGGATATGAAAATTAAGAAGGAAGTCCTCGTAACGTGTAACCTCCACCCAACCACCCCTTCATCTTCCTATACAAAATTAACAACAAGAAATAAGATTAGCGTGTTTTTAAAGCAAAACTTTTAATGGCATATCTTCGTAAGTTGCCTTTTAAGTACGCTCAAAGGAAAATCTAATTGCATTGGCAAAGTATTTAATTCGTTTCAAGCGGTTGCCCTCTCACTGACGGTAGAGTATGCTTCTTCTATATAAAACGACGTTAAATGATAGAAGTGGGAGCAAGAGGAAAAGAAAAAGAAGCAAAAAATAAATAAAAACAAAAAAGAAAAGTGAAACAGTAAACTGACTTTAACATTTTCAATTTTATCGTTCGTAAAGAAAATTAATTAAACGTACACCGAAACGAATAAAGTATTATAGTTTCTCAAACGAATCCAAATTAAAAGTAGGATTTTTATTACAAATTTTGTTTCCGTTGATCAACTTATTACAATGAGTTCTCGATGGCAGCTCTGATTATGTCGAGAAGATGTTTGTTCCTCCTTTATTCGCATTATTTTCACTTCGCGCAATGCAGCAGCACAACGAAGAGCGTGTGTCATAAATGAGGCGAAATAAAGGGGGAGAAAAAGGAGATCGATGAAAACGCTTTTGTTCCTCGAGATGAGCTTAAACAAAGAAGGGCACATTGTTCTTCGAAATGAGCTTAAACGAAGAAAGGACGTTGTTCCTCGATAGGTTCAAACTTTTGGAAAACAAAAGCGGCACAGTCATCTCTTAGGATATTTGATGAAAAATTAATAAAACAAGTACTATATATATGAATAGTCTGAGAAAATGAGAGAGGAGATTTTCTTCAAGCTATTCACGTATGCGTCACGTTCTATGCTTGTCCAGAATCGTCGATTTAAATTTCTCGATAGGATGGACACGTTACTTGATTTTCCCCTTCGTATTCACTTTGTTATGCGGAACACGTATAGAAAAATCTGGGCGAGCCTCAAGATTTCAACCTTTGTAAAGAAAATCCTTCGAGTTGGACGATTCTCGTTTTTTTTTTCTTTTTTCTTCTAAAATCACCGAGAGAACTTTTGCATATGATTGACAAAATAAAAAAAAAAAAGAAATAATTTTAGAAGAAAAAATATACATTCGTATATTGTTTATACAATACAGTATAGATAATATAATATAATACTGAATTAGCCAATGAGTAATATCGAAATTTAGTTAAATCAATATTATATCCGTAAAATAATTTTACAAATAAATTTTCAAAAATAATAATAATAATAATAATAATAATAATAATAATAATAATAATAATAATAATAATAATAATAATAATAATAATAATAATAATAATAATAATAATAATAATAATAATAATAATAATAATAATAATAATAATAATAATAATAATAATAATAATAATAATAATAATAATAATAATAATAATAATAATAATAATAATAATATCAATATGATTCTTCTTTAACGTTTTAATACTACTTTTAATACGTTTGATATTTCATGAGAATTAATAAAAATCGAATAATACTAGAAAGGAGGAAGAAAACAAAAAAGGAAATAATAATGGAACAACAAATATCGGAAATATATTTATCCATATATAAAATAATGTTACATAATATATAACATAATTAACAGAATGATTGTTCGGCTTGATGCTTTTCTAAAATTGTTAACAAATAATCGGGTAATCTTGAAACGAGTTAAAATTTAGCGAATAAATAGTCACACCTGGCAAGTACCGACCGTCGAACATGGGACTCGTGCATTCATAAACGAACACATTGAAAGACACGATCGCAGCACGTGCGAGCGTTCGCACGTGCGTGCGTCATTACGCGCTTCCCCTCGTGCATATTGCATTATATAATTGTGATCGCACGGCTCAGTGAACGGCGCTTCAAGAGAGAGTATACTGATAAATCCATACAAAGCGTTATCCTTTTGAAAACACTCATGGGTCGATGGTTATCGAACATTGTCGATAATTTATTATTTTTACTGATTACTACCTAATGTTATTTTTACAATACGAACCACGTCATCCCATTAATTCGGAGGTATAACGCGCGCATAATTATTGTTTTTCTTTTTTTTTTTTTTTTTTTAATATTAACATTAACGCCTTTCCTCAAAAAAATACAATTTTTCAATTTTGCTATAAATAGTACCGTTTCAAGAAAAAAACAGAAAAAATAGAATTAGAATAGAAAAAATTGTATTCTAATTCTATAAATTTGAAGACGCTTACACTTGTAGCTTTTCTTTTCTAATATACTCGTTAATCCTTAGAACAAGCTATCGTTCAACTTCGTACGACGTAAATTTAAGAAATAAATTGTGCCTCTCGGCTAAGATAATATCGAAATTTACAAAAAATTATTCCAACTTTTTAAGCAATCCTAATCCTTTCTCGAATCTTTTAATACATTAATTGGAATAGTATGGGTCTTAAGAGAACATGAAAATAGAACGTACTAATATCCTTCAAGTAGTTTAAAAATAAACTATAAATTTTCGTGGCATTGCCATATTTGATTTTCGTGCACGCTGTTTCGCGTTCAAGTGCAAAGAAAAATATTAAATTAGAGTCCAATGGAAGGCCACGTACTTACGTGTATGTATACACACACATATATATATATATATATATATATGTGCATGTACATACATATGTATGTATGGATGCACGTACATACATATGTATGTATGGATGCACGTACATACATATGTATGTATAAATGCACGTATATACATATGTATATATGGATGCACGTACGTACGTATATGTGTGTGTGTGTATGTATGTACGTACGTGAATTGAAATATTCTATAGTATGTACTTTGATGTCCGTTTGGATTCTGCCTTGCAACCTAACATACTTCCCTTCTCTCTCTCTCTCTCTCTCTCTCTCTCTCTCTCTCTCTCTTTCTCTCTTTCTCTCCATCTATTTATCTATCTATTTACCTATCTATCTATCTATGTATCTGCCCATTTATTTCTATCTCTTTCTCGTTTTAAGCGAGTCCCCTTCTCCACTCGTCGACAGCTGACGAAATCTTATTAGCATGAAAAGAGCTCCCGGGGATTTCGAACGAGTGACAAAAATTCATTTGAAAGTCCTTGCCCAGTATAAGCCTCGATTGATTACCTTCTTTCCTCCCCTACTTCGATAACTCCAAGTACCACTCTTTTGTTATTATTTCATGCTGCCAACGAAACTTTTAATTTATCCTCAATCCAATTTACGTAAGTAGAGATCTGTCAAATATAATATTCATATAAACAAATTTTCTATTTGTCTATAAAAACTAATTCCTTGAACAGTCATTTGCGATACGAAATAAGAACTTAAGACGGACAAAGAAAAAAGAACGTTAACAAAAAAAAAAAAAATAGGAAAAAAGAAAAAAATGAGATACGGTAGAAAAAGACCGAGAGTAAGATAATTCAGTGATACAGAAATTTGCTTGAGAGGTAAAAGTAATTTCGAGAGACGACGTGATTTCCATCAACTAGATATGACGAAATGTCTTTGATATCACGGGCTAGGGTCGATGTCGAATTTCAATTTATATTATAGAGCGAACATAGAATGTCTGTTTATGAACTTGTTTAAAAAAAATAAAATAAATAAATAAATAAATAAATATATATATATATATATATATATATATATATATATCACAATATATCACATAGATATGTACACGTATATGTATG
>CAKKNJ020000075.1:0-23352 GCA_918808275.2 Dolichovespula sylvestris
TAAATTTCTTTAAAATGAGATCGCTTACGATAAAATAAAACCCTCGATGTTGATAAACAATTTTCACCGATCTTCTCTTCTTAGGATACGATATATGCGTTGGTGTATATGCTCGTCTAGCACTCTACGTACATAAATCAACGCCGAGAGGCAGATCCGTTACAAGATGTCATTCGGGATTTCGGTGGTGACAAATAGAGGGTTCAGGAGGCATGAGTAAAAGGTTGAATGACGTGAAACAAGAGTGCTTGACCGAATAGGCCTGAATATATATATATATATATATATATATATATATATATATATATATATATATATATATATGGGTTCAGGACGAAAAGAGCATATTGTACTTATTTAGCTTTATAATAACATGCTTCGTCGATATGAACCAAAAAATTGATCTCAAAAAAGTTATGTGATCTTCAGTTTTTGAATTTCAAATAACTCGTTTCGATTCTCTTCTGCTTAAAAAAGTACGAATTCTTCTAATTTGAAAATATAAAAATATATTTTTTAATTACCAAAGAGCTTTCATAAATATTTTTTCAATAAAGATTTTCATAAAAATTAATCTTCAGTTATTTTTCCAAATTGAACATCATTTCGATTGAAAAATGCTAAATCATAATGTCATTTACTTAGGAAAAGAATATCATTTCTCAAAGACATTCATCGACTACTCATTGAACAAGAGGGTCTTCTTTTAACAACAGAAATTTGATCGTAATAAACCCTTCATTGTGAACATTGCTACCTTCACATGAACTTCGTTTAGTTGTTAGATTCAATGAAGCTACAAATTAATAATGCACTTGCAATTTTCTTAACAATGCTCCTTTAACGCGTTTGAGGGAATCCCTTTTTCGGACTTGTAATGAGATCGAACCAATTGTCAATACAATTATTAAGAAGTAACAACATCAAGAGCTTGCTTCAAAATGCTAATTCTCACGTTCATTAGACTTTTATTCGTTGTTCAATGAACTTTTTAATAGTAATTAAACGAAAGTAGAAATCTGTATAAGAAATCGAAAAGACATAGATGTTAAATTTCATGAAAGAGACCTTTTCAAACTATGTCCATTTATATAGATGAAGATACTTACATTTCTCTCTCTAGACAGAACATGTAATTGTATGTCTTACAATTAATTTATATAAAATTATGGCATTTATCAGATAAAAGAAAGAAAATGAAACTGAAAAGGAACAATATGAGAGTTATTTGTTGTGGCAAGAAAAATGAAAGTAATGGAGAAAAAGAGGGAAATGGATTAAGGTGGTTATATATGGCACTAAAAAACATTGGTTTAATAACGTAGACAAATAGAAACTAAACACACATTCCATCGTTGAATACAGGAATAAACAGGAACAATGAAAAAAGTGGAACACTGCACGTAGTCGTGTTCCTCGTTTACTCTTTCGTATATATGCCCGTGATTCATTACTTAAAATGATGACGGTTGACCTATTAACCTTCTTTTTTTGTCTTTGTCGCACTCTTTGATTTCTTCACCTCTCTCTCTCTCTCTCTCTCTCTCTCTCTCTCTCTCTCTCTCTCTCTCCTTTATTCTCAATTCGATCATATTTTATTTCATTTCCCTCTCGACATGTTAATTTCTAAAGGTATATTTTTTTACGAGTTAAATTATCAATAATAATTGGAAGCGTCATACGATATTCAGTATCATAACGAATGATTAAATAAAATCAATTAATTAAATTCGATGTAGGTAAATAGGACGAGATCGAAAATAAATGCAAATATTAACTCCTTTGTTCTGTATTACCATATATGAAAATGTTCAAAGCACTATCTCAAGATAAAGTCTACGAAATATCGTGGCACTTAGCGTCAATTAATTAACTTAGCGTCGAATTAATTAATCTTTGATTAAATAATTAACAAACTATGTCATTTCTGTCATAGTTCCATTCTCTCTTTATTATTATTGTTTCAAAATTATAAATTAGTATTTTTAAATTTGTATTGTATCCGATGTTTGTTTGAATGTTTAGGAAAGTATGACATGAATAATAGAATTAAAGTAGAACAATGGATATCATCCAAACGGATGCTTTCTATAAAGCATTTACCAACAAACTGATACCTTCGTTTTTCTTTCTTTCTCTTTCTCTTTCTCTCCCTTTCTCTCTCTCTCTTTCTCTCTCTCTCTCTCTCTCTCTCTCTCTCTCTCTCTCTCTCTCTCTCTTCTTTTTTTTCTTTCTTTGAAAATATCGCAAACGTTTACAAAGAAATGCATAGAATTTTTTAACGCAAAAGCTTAGGAAAAAAGTGGGTCGTCTTGTATACAATATGAAGCAGACAAAATGTGAGCAAAAGTCCAAGAGATGTCTCATTTTAGCTTCCTACCATAATGATTTCTCAGATGAAAAACCTAGTTTCTTTTAACATTCCGATATGATGGAATTACTGAAACGTGTTTCACGTCGCGTAATATTCAAAAGACATCCCAAATGTATCGGATATTGACGAAATACAGATGAAATCTTGACATTTACAAGCCACATTGCTTATTTTTTTCTTCTTGTGATATAACTTCTTATGCTGAATATAATACTAAGAGTGTTTATCATAGATTTATATAATGCAAGAAACATTTATAATATTCCTTTCATTTCTCTATGATTTATTTTGAATAAATAATCGTCTTATTTTCGATCAGTATACATTATATGTAATTACATCAGAACACTTGTTACGTCAATATATCAAAAAGTCTATCGATGTTACACATTATCTGTAAACTGGAAGATCGATGATCCAAAAAAATTGATGTCAAAATAAGTTAGACTCACCCATGATAAGCCAGGAAGGAGAGTAGGAAAAAGATGCAGGCGAGAACATCCGCTCTCCCGACGATGCCAGTCACCTGAAATAAAAATAAAAGCAAAAATCTTGAAACGTAATATCGTAAATAGCATCCGAATTATCGATTTTTCTTATATCACTTCTTTCTACTATCAATGACATTTTTTTACATTTTTCCTAATAACCTATAAATGATTATAATTGCTTCGTGAACAACGCGTTAATATCGTAAATATCTATTGCTTTTTATTTCGAAATTCTTGAATCATTCATATTTAAGATAAGAATGCAATTAGATATTTATTATAACTATAGAGATTTAAATACGTAAAATTTAATCGTTGCACTGTACCAATTACGATAACAACGAGGAAATTTACATTGCTCGTCAGAAATTAAACGGGGGTCAAAGTTTTCCGAAAAAAAAGAAATGAAAAATAAAAGGAACATTGAGAACGAAATAGGAAAATCAGAAAGGTTAAGAAAGTGAAAGAGAGTCTTTAGTACGAAGTTTATTAGCGAGAACATCGTCAGTGAATAATCGTGATTCCGAAGGATTTCGAAGAACTACCGCCGGAAGCTGAACTTCCTTCTTTCCTTCCTTCCTTCCTTCCTTTCGTTCTTCCTTTTCTTTACTACCTCTTTTACTTCCACCCAACCAATTGAAGTACCAGGTGCACTTCGAAAATTTAAGAACTCCGTCTATCACGATAGAGTATCTCGACTTGCCATCCCTAACGAATTAATTCCGCGGGGTAATTCCTATATATTGCCAGAGAACGAAAGTGAAAGAGGGAAAAAGACAGAGTCAAAGACACTAAGATAGAAAAGATCGAGTCAAAAGAAAAAGAGATAGGAAATATGTAAAAACGGTGAGAAATCAAGGGATTTACTCGAATCTACCTTATTACGGTATGAAATTATATTCTTTCCTTTATTACCTTCCTAAACAGTTACATCGACTAAATTTTCATCATTTCTTTTGTTTTTTCCTTAGCTAGAAAATAGCATTTGGACTGAAGCTCTTTAAATATACGATGTACGTGAACATTCACATTAACTTATACCCTCTAACGAAACACAACATTGTCTTATTTTATATTATCACGTATTCACCCTTAAATTTCGTCTACGAATTCAGTCATATTTTGGGAAATATTTCAATGACATCTATAAACAGAATCCATTACGGATAGATAATAAGATTATAATTAAATTGAAAACTGTAATTACTGATACGAGAGACAGTGATGAATATTCACTTTCAATCGGGCAAGGGGCACGTTGAGAAGTAATTAATCACAGAGTCAAAACGACGTGACGACAAAAGTGGGTCATGTATTTACGCATTCGAAGAAAAGACAAAGACGTCGAATCATAACTCATAGTTCCTATAATTTCCAAGTTTAGATCTTATTAATATATCTACAATCCATATATATTTACAGGATATCCCATTTAAA
The DNA here is from genome assembly GCA_918808275.2 of Dolichovespula sylvestris. Classification (NCBI taxonomy): domain Eukaryota; kingdom Metazoa; phylum Arthropoda; class Insecta; order Hymenoptera; family Vespidae; genus Dolichovespula; species Dolichovespula sylvestris. The sequence goes on from CAKKNJ020000075.1 coordinate 4,303, forward strand.
GTTTCGCACGCAATTATTTCCCAAAATAAAAGTGAACAATAAATTGAAACAAATGATTATTATTATTATTATTATTATTATTATTATTATTATTATTATTATTATTATTATTATTATTATTATTACTACTATTATTATTGATTCATTGATTTATCTAATCTTGGGTTACAAAAGGTTGGTAGAAATTACGCACAAAAGATAATATTTTATCAATGTCAAGATGGATAACATCAGATCACGGAGTATTTTATTGAAGGTCCAAGAACCATGATCGAGGGTTCTACTTAAGATAATAGAGATTATCCTTACTACCTCATGATAAATTTATTATGTGCCCTTGGATATATTGGAAAGGATAACTGACAATTTTCCACAATATCAAAGATTGTTCCAACCAACCATAATGTACTAAAGATTTATATCGGGACTTATTTATAGAGTACATGGAATGGTTTCAAATACCAACAATTTAATTGCTCCATTTGTTTTTTATAAAATGCCATATATATTGTTTGGGTATTATCGCAATCGTACATTTTGTGTATTTACAACATTGATTGTTTCCATATTTAAGACCATAAAACAATGACCAATACATTAAAATGGAATAATACCTAATATATAATAATACTACTATACCAAACATAATACATTTATAAATATTTAAAATAAGATATGAAATGTTCACGTTTTCATAAAATGAATAGGAAAGTATATTTCTCGAAAAAGGAAAAAATATTTCATAAAATTCTTTGAAATACCTAATTGTATATCAAAATTATTTCATGAGAAATATACCATTAATTCGATATATCAAGCCGAACTTTTTACTAAATTGTATGAAACTAGATCATGTTTTCCGACGAAGATTCATGTTCGTCGATATAAAAGGTCCTCGCTTTTCTTTACCTCGTAAGAAAGGTTGGAAGGATAACCATCGAGAGAAGCGTGCGTTCGGCCAACTCGTTGCTAGTTTGCTCCAGTTACTGTACTTAGCTCTAACTCCATTACCATCTCACTCGTTCGAGAGTTCTAATTGATTATATGGAGCGGTAGTTCCCTTGGAGTTCGCTCGTTACTTGGAGGCTGCTCATCCACCCTCCTTATTTTATCTCTTCTTACCCTCGACTTCTTCTCCCTTCTACTCTTTCTACGTCGACCATCGTATCTTTTACTTGGAGGAGTTATATTTACGAGTTACGTTACGAATAAACGACGATAGTATAGAAAAGATACTTGGAGCCTAAATAAGTATAATAGCTCGGTTGCTAGAGTAATCGACTAACTTATTCTTTATTATCGTTTTTTTCTTTCTTTTCCTATTTTTTTTTTCTTTTAGAATCAAATAAACAACTTTCTGAGTTTACATCCATTAAAAGTCTATTTTTCTGATATAAATAAAAATTATTTGAATATTTTGTAATCGTCACATACAGCTGTCTTTTTATATTCGTATTTACAATTAGAAATATAGAAATATAGGTGAAAAATCTACTGCGAATAAAATGCTCTTTTCGGTTGGAAACACACATTTCACGTATTCACACGCACATGGTTCCTAAAAGTTTTGGTATAATTTCATCTCTTTTTTACGGCGAGTGCGCCGTTTAATTGCCTTCCAACGTTTAATTCTCATATTTTTACTCGGTAACTGGGGTTGCCTCCAACGGTGACTGATTTTCCATTGATAAACTTGTTCCTTCTTGTATTAAAATAATCAAGAATCTAGTATTCAAGGATGAATATGTGATAAAGATCTCTTATATCTTTAAATAAATAAATATATTTTAACTGTGCAAGTAGAATACGAAGAAAAAGAATGGATCATATGGATAAAATAAAATATAGAAATGAAGAATTTATCGGGAGGAAACAAAACGAGAGAGAAAAATTCGAACTAGAAAATCGAAAAAGCTTTATCGTCGTGAGCTGTCATTCCTTTTTCTGTTTTTGCTCTAAAAATATCTGACAACGACATTTCGTATAAGTAAAGAGCTATTTATACACCTCGGTAACCCTTATCGATCGATGAACCTCTGTCATATACGAATGCAATGCGTGTTTCGAATTACGTCGAGAAGTCGCGAAAATATTTGTTAATATTATAAAAGTCCGATAATGATAATCAATGTCGACAAATTAATACCCAACCGTTATTATATATTTTTATTTGCACATCTTTTCTTCTCATCATCTACGAATAAATATATAATAATATAAAAGAGATTTTTAAATGACGAGTCACAATAGTTTGTAATTACAATAGGTGACAGAATATAAATAACGTTGAAAATGAAAAATGTTCAAAATTGAAGAAAGTGTTTGTTGTTAAATTTTCAGTTTCTTCTTTGTGTTCGTAATATAGATACGACGGTATACTATTGGAAAACAACACATATATCTCGTCTATATGTTTCTTTGTAATCACAGATAACAAATCTTTCGTACGGATAAAAGATCGACGCGTATATCTTGTTACAGTATCGCAAGATACTTCCGGATCTTCCTTTTTATTCTTTTGTATGCATTAAAGCGAGAGTATAATGATCAAGTACATAAAGTAGAGGATAGGTCATCAGGATGAAATGTATCAGCTCTAGGGCTTGTATTATCTTCCACGTATCAAAATTAATGGGTGACGAGTAATACTCATTTATAAGAATATAAATTCTTCGTATAACATTAAGAATTTCGATTTTATTCATACGAAAATCGATGGAAAGATTGAAAATAAAAAATGGCTAAGATAAAAAAAAAGATAAAAGCAATATTCAAGAATCAAAATTTATATCGGATAGTACGATGCTTTCAGCGAATGTTCAACATAGATTTCTTTTACATCGTACAGTTTAAAAGGTTTAAGGGCGTAATCTGAATAGAGTGGCACAGTGCACTCGTTTAATCTAATTAATGTACAATGAGTGTACGTGATCGCGTCCTTCGCGTAAAGATAAGAGAACATTAAAGGTATGAATATAAAGAGAATGTTGGTTCCATTGATAAGATGTCAATCACACTGCCATTATATTTTAGTACAGTACTAGCCTGAGGTATAGCTACATTTGGACTAGAAACTGAATTATTCGTACAAATCAAAATTATATTAATATTGTGGGAAAAAAAATCTGGTTATGTAAATCATAATATAAATGATCTTTGGTATTAATCGATTAACTTGATTCCATTCAAATATTACATTTGTTTCATGAAATGTGTGTCTATTTTTTACAAGAGACTACAAGAGATTTTATTATAGTACATTATAGATAAAAAGTCGAATGATGTCATTAACCTTTCTTTTTATTTGTTCTATTGTTTGTCTTTTCTATGCAAGTAATGACAGCCACGAGAACCGACAAAGAAGTGAAGATGGAAAAATTTATGAAGAAAGAGAAGAATAAAAAGAGACTGTTATCTTTTGAATAAGAAAGAAAGAGCACAAGAAATGGGCGATAAAGTATCTTGCCAAAAATCTTTAATGTTACAGGCGGCTTATTTAAGAACATTAAATCTCATATAAGACTTTCACAATTTGTAACGTGCTACTATTTCCCATTCTTGATTTATTTATTTTCGTTTTCAACTGTTTCCTGACAGCGATGTCGTTAACCTCGTCTAAAGCTCGTCTCGGTGGTTGGCAGCAGGAAAAGGTAACGGAGTGTAAACGTTGGAAACGAAAAGAACGACTAGGTATTTTGTTTCTCTTCTCGTTTCTTTTGCTTTTTATTTTTGCTACTCGTTTTCTCTCTTTTTATTACGATGAAGTTTATAAAAGTCTGATAATTTTTTCTTTGAATTCTTGAAAGCGAAAATACAATTATTAGTCGAACGAGGAAAATCTTACATTTTTAAATATAGCTCGCATACAACGTTCTTACCGAAAGTATTCCCTTTAATTACCGAATTTACTTCTCGATATCGCAAACTCAAAGTGTTTAATAGAATTCTCCTCGATAGCGATCGGTATCGTGCACTTGGCTACATTTAATAAGTTTAAATTGAGAATAAGTGCATAATCGCTTTTCTCCAAAGTTGTACTTTATTTTCCATAACTGCTTGATGTTATTCTATAATTGTAAATATAGTTGCTTTTTATTCAACTATTTTTTTCTTTTTAAATACCGTAGAACTCGTGATAAAACGTATATCTTGCATCTTGACGTTAAGATTATTTTTCGTATTAACGTTAAGAACACAAACCGTGAAGATTTTGACGTACGATGTCGATCATCCGTGATTGCAAATATTTATTATGTAGTATATTTACCGATTGAATTGTAGCCGAGTTGAAGGGGAAAGGAATCTCTTCGCAATAGCCTTCGATCTGTTACTAATACTATTACAGGAAGAAGGTAAAGGAGAAAATTCGTAATGTACGTTCATAGACGGCGTTACCACGCTATCATCGACGGCATCCACAAAGCGGTTCGAGCACGCACGGACGGTTCTGGTTTCTCGAAGGAGAACCCAATAACCAGAGAACGTCGTGTTCGAAGTTCCTTTCCTTTCTCCTAGGAAGAAGGTCCAAGTCCACGTCTCAGACCAACAGCCAATCCGATCGCGAGCTTCTACACCCTCGACCCTTTCATCTCCTTCTCTCTCTCTCTCTCTCTCTCTCTCTCTCTCTCTCTCTCTCTCTCTTTTACTCTTGAAAGTTTCTCGTTCCGTAGAGCGGCAATATCCTTTAATGAAATGTCTAATCGGCCGTACGAGACAACCACATCACTATCATTCCCAATACTATCAAAAGGTTTTTCTCCGTTTGTCCACAATTACCGTTTTATTTCCCCTTTTTCTCAATAATCTTCCTTTCTATTAACGTTCAAAGATTTATTTATATATTAGGAGAAAATTTTCGATCTGGCAAGAAAATAATTGAACGATCATTATTGAAAAAATATTATAATAAGATAACATTTACAGATACGAATGTAATACATCAAGCATTTGTTAATTACTTATTTAATTAATGGATAATTTATTTCATCAATCTGACGCGATTACATTTCATTTTTCTTTTAAGTAGGGTATAAAAATAAGGTATATAAATATTATAATTTCTTTTCATCACTCATTTGTTCTTTATAATTATCCATTATTCAGTTCACGAATAAAGCATGAATTGTTTTCGAAGAAACTATCGATAGGAAAGTACTAGCGATTGTCATACAATAATCTATGCCGTAGGTATTATCATACTATTCAAATATCTAGACCATATCGTATTTTTTGAAAAAGTTTCGTAACATTTAAAGACTCTGCTCTTAGAAAATGCCGAAGAAGAGGATAAACGTGACTATATAAATATAGAGCGATAGGTAAATGTGCGTACATACATACATACGTTTATAGATACACATATACGAGAAAGCAAAGCTTTCGATAAGGAATGGAGAAGGAAAGTTTGGTTGCCTGCAAGCCGCCTTTAAAAGGAGAGACGTCGATGTTGGAAGGAGATCTGAGAAAAAAAGAAAGAAAAATATAGAAGCATGGATAGTAGAATAGGATGGAACGAGGAATGGAAGATGTGGAAGAGTAAGGTCGAACGAAGTAAACACTCCTCGAGCCAAAGCCCTTTTCCCAGGGGAGCTGGCAAGCCTCTTTTCTTGCAACTTGCATAAAACCGTTTCCCAGTTTCAGCCAGGCCAATTCGATGGACTTTCCTTTTGCAAACAACTAATGCCGTGGTCTGAAAACTCGAGCTCGCGCTTTAAATTATACCGTATATGCAGCAGTTTCGTAACGCCCTCTCATCGAATTACATTGGATTTGTTGTTACTTCGCCAATATTCAGAACACTCTTATCGCGAGAACACGCGATAAATTTGCCAATTTCACTTCCAACTACTTGTACGTTCGATATCGGAAACGATAAATTATAAAACTCCAAATATAATAAGATTATTTTCACTGAATACTTTATTGATTTCACCAAATCTGAATACGAAGAAAATTAAAAATGTGTGTGACATGGAAACGTTTGAGTTTCTTTCTTTAAGAGTATCTCGATGAGTATTGAAAGAAGAAAAGAAAAAAATGATTTCCAACACTCATATGGCCATCTTTCCACAGTATTGCTAAAGAGGCCACTCTGACAATTTTTTGGTTGACAACACGCAACCAAAAAATCTCGTGAAAAAAGAGAAAAGATGCCTACTATCTTTCTCTCTACATTTCTCTTCTCTACTTGTTTCAAATCGAAATACTGAATTCATGGGGATGAACAAGTGATGCGTTTCAACAGCTCAAACGTTTGCGTACTATCGAGATAGTCGAGTGAGTTACGTTACTTTTCCCTCCGTTTTCAACGCTTTTCAAAGCTTTCTTCCATTTCGCAGCACCATCGTATATTATTCTCTCTCTCTCTCTCTCTCTCTCTCTCTCTCTCTCTCTCTCTCTCTCTTTCTTTTTTTGGAGTTACGCTATTACTCGTATTCCATAAAATTCACTTATACATTTTATCTTTCCATAAGTACGAAATAGATTTCTTTTCTTTGTGTCATAAGCAATTTGCTTTTATATTTGATTTTCATATTTCGAAAAATTTAACCTGCTTAATATGATATACCTGTGCCGAAGAAACAAGAAGTTGGAATAACATAGATCATTACATTTCGATAGCGAATAATTACTAGAATATTTATCAAGTAATTAGAAAACATTATAGTGCATAGTATTTTGCAGGACAATTTAAAAAAGAAGAGAGAAACGAGATCGTTTTCCAACAGTAATCGACAATTTCATTGTGGAAGCGAATTCTATCGTTCCGTAACCCCATATACATTCGAATCCAAATAACGCCTCGGTTACTACAATTTGAGGTTTTTTTCAGTCATCATTGCTAAAAGAAAAAAAAGTTTGTTTGAAAATACTTTTCTCTTTTTCAATTATCGTGCACACCTGTGTTCCGTATAACTCTCCCTTTTATTCTACACTTTCCGCCTCTTTTCTTTTACGTCAATGTAAAATATTCGATTTTATAGCACATCGAATATTCAAATACTTACGAACTCTTTCATATTACTTGATTATATTTCTTACCTATTTACTTTCTGTCTATACATTTTTATTAATTTCGAAGTTGACGTTTAAGTGATTGTCCATATATATATATATATATATATATAGAGAGAGAGAGAGAGAGAGAGAGAGAGAGAGAGAGAGAGAGAGAGAGAGAGAGAGAGAGAGAGAGAGAGAGAGAGAGAGAGATCGTAAATGCGAAAACTTTAATTTTCTTTCCTTTACTACACCGCATAAGTAGCACGTTTTCAGCCTTAACGAATAAGTTTGAACTTCTCCCCGAATACATCGTCGAATAGATTTCTGAACGAAGAAAGATCAGAGAAAAAAGAAAAATAAAAAGACGAAGAAGAAACTAATAGAGAAGAAGATTCTAGAATCTCACCGTTATGAATCGCGCAATCAGAACTGAAATCGTTTTGAAGTCAAGATGCCAGACAGCTGATGCCCTTTCACTTCCGGTTCTTCCAGAAAAGGTTAGACCCAACGATCGAGGTTTTAACTCGGTTCGAGGATTAACTTTTCGTCGAAACGAATTTACTCTCTTTCAAATGCTCCAATTCCTTTACAATATCCAAAGCGAATCAGATTCGGTAGTTTTTATAATCTCTCATGACGATTTTCTAATAACGATCAATTTTATCGGTAATCACCGTTTTCAAAGAAGATAGAAGTAAAGTTTTGTAACGCGGGAATGATCTTCATTATTCTCATTTAGATGATCCTAATATGTGATTCTATCTATGTTCAAATAATTATGTGGCTAATTAAATTCGTTAATAAATATAGATTACATACATTCGTTATCAATAATTCGAATAGAAAAGTTATGAAAATGTAAAAATCGATATGAGTTTTCTCCGAATACGAAAAAAATAATAACAGAAATAAGTCCAAAAAATCAATCTACTTGACGTCCATGAAAAATTGTAGGATAAAAACATACGATCAATCGAAATCAATTGGTAAGAAAAATACGACTTCGAGATCGATCAACATTGACAATGCTTTTCACTTACAAACTCACTAAATTGCAAAATATTTTCCGTAAGTCCTTTCGTTTTAAAGTTTAGCCAACATCCTTCGGGAGAATCTCACGATGCATTTTCAACGGTGTCTCAACATTAGGCTCCAGGAAAGAAACGAAGTCTAGAAAAGATGAAAGAGAAAAGTTTCCCATTCGATCGAGAAAAACAAAGTTAGTTCTTTCGCTTTGGGCGAATAGATTGCGCGTCGAATTAAACCTATACGATCGAATTCTGTATGTCATCGATGTTTCATAGTAAAATATCATAAAACGTTAAAATTCAAAGGAAATAAAACGATATCTGATCTATTCATTGAAAATCAAATTGTAATTAGTAAAATATACGATTATCAATATGCGTTATTTATAATCTAATCTAGCCAAAAAGATATGATCAGTAAATGAAAAGACAAATAAACTATTTACAATGATTAGTGATATTCGTGGTATCGAAATTTACATGAATATTAAATCATGTTAAGAATTTCGTTCAAAACTGAATTATATCGATGAATCATAAATTATTGGTATCGAATCACATTTTGTACATTTCTATTATAAACGTATCGATTTGGATAAAAATGCTGTAATAATTCTAATGCGAACCCAATCTGATTTTGTGCTAATATTCTTGAGTGTGATATCAAAGAACCAAAATTGGAAATAAAAATGATCGACGCGTAAATAAAAGGAGGAAGCGTAATCTATGACAACAGATGGCCGGAAATATTGTAATGAATCTTAAAACTTGTTTCTTAAGACCTATTGGATTGATGGTTCGATAGACGTGCGCAATTCTCCTCGTTCTATTCACAAAATATTCAAACTTAAGAGGAAATTTCTTTCTTTGGTAAAAAGAAAAAAAAAAGAAAGTAAGTAGGTATATCTTATGCCCACTTCTTTCCTCTTTATCTTTTCTTGCTCGAAACGAACGACCCCGATGGGATTCGACGTGTAAACGATATCAGTGATTGTCCATTGTGGCCGACCGATAACTCTTTCCGCCTCGTCGCCGAAAAGTCGGGAAACTTTCGGCTTCCGGACCCGGATTCTTTTCCTTCATAAATCAGAGATAAATCACTTTTAAACTGGCTCTGTTAATTCCAGATCGTCGTGAACTTGGATAGGCCACTAACGTTCTCAGTACCACCAGCACCGTCATGACGCTATCGGTAGCGAGAGCTACCAGGATTGCCATCCTTGAATTCCCTTTGGGGACGAAAAGGATGGTTGGAATCGATGAGCCACGAGATAATGAATATGTCTCCTAAACTCTTTTAAAGTTTTACGCAAAAAAAAGAAAATTTTCTCGAAAGAAAGAATTGGCTAAGGGGAAAAGGACTGAACGTCCACGATTAACATAATCGAATCGAAGAAACGCTCGGAAGTCCCTTCGTCGTTTCTTCCTTCCTTTATATATTAACGGAGTCTCTCTCGCGGAAATTTCTATTACCCACTTTATCTACCTTCCCCTGATGCTTTCCCACGAATTGTCGTTAGACAACTTCTTGCGGACGGATATTCTACATTTTTGTGTCCTATCAACGAATCGTCGATAATAGAAAATTCCTTCGATAAATCTATGCACCTGGAAATACGATCAATGTCTTTGGAACTCTATTTATTTCAAGAAGCTTAACTATCGATATCTGATTTTTGATTATCCTATCCTCAGTTATTATGATTATACCTCACATAGTAACATCACGTACTAGGAACGCTTCACAAATAATCGATAAGTAATCCCTCGATTACGTAATAATCGCGCGCACGTATTTGATGTGAAATACATTACAACTGTGAAACTCGGCACCGTACCGAGAATACAAATTAATGTAGATCTATTGAATCGTTTAATGAATGATGGAATAGTAATCATAATATATCATAGAGACTCCTTCTAATCATATAAGTTACATAATTAACATCATTAATTTCGTTAATGATAAGTTTCGTAATAACCATTGTAATGATTAAATTTTGTCCTATTAAAATTCTTCGTATAGAACATTGCAATAAAATACCTTACTGATACAATAATGATCCTATGACTCACAATTCAATATTTCATATATCCTCTGAGTTATATAGGCCGTTGAAAACGGATCGAGAATATCGGAAAAGACTATTCCCTTTTCCCTTTAAGTCGCTAGAAGATAAAGCTCTCGTTTTCAAAGACATCCACTTCTCTTTACCTCCAATTTCCTCGTTATTTACGAGACGTCCGAAATGACTCGCAGTGTCGTTTTCTTCTGAGTTTTCCCGCCCTCTCGATATCCTTAGTTTCCTTTCTAGACGATCCGTGCTTTCTCCTTTCGCAGATCGACCTTAAAGTAGACATATGCTCTACAAAATGTTACTGCTTGTGGCTTGCTCTATAGTATTACTGTTTGTTTGCACGAATTTTAGATAAAATACTTTGGTCGTTTTCTCCGAAATTTTTCAAGGACCACAAATAAGTGTGGCATAAAAACTTTTTGGAAACCACCGATACTTTTAGCAAATTCACATCGATAACGTTTCGAGAGTTATACATGAATCGATATCGAAATTCCTTAGAGTTTTACACATTGCTAAACGCTGCGGTGAATAAATTTCATTATTCTTACAGTCATGGATACAGAAAGTATTCATGTAAAATCAAAAACGCTAATTCCGCTTAACTATATGAACGAATCGAAGTTTTGTTTCGAGCAGAGCATCTTTCTTCCATTGAATTGAAGTTACTTTTGAAATTATTTTAAGCAAAGAATTCAATATATAAGAAACAAAAAGTTTTCTTTAAAAAAAAAGCTGATAATTAAAAAAAAAATGTGTAAAACAATGTATTAGTAGAATGTAGAATCAAATAAATGCCCATTAATCGATAATTAAAAATATAAAAGGTCTGTGTAATTACTTGTTCGTTATTTTATTCCTATTTATGAATCCAATTATGAAGAAGAGAATTATGTATTTCATTCGAAATGGATTATATCTGTGTCAACCAGATATGAAGATGTTCGCATGACGAAGGACTGGAAAATAGTGAAGAAGGGTGCTTTTCAAAGCAATGGAAGCACCTACAATTTTATGAATAATTTCACGGAAATGGACGGATCGAACAATACGCGGAAAATGTCCTGCTTGCAATGATCATCTTTTACCTACTCCAAGAGTAAATAGAGGATATGTTCATAGCGCTCGACTTATCTTCTTTCCCGCTAAAACGTTTGGCTTTTGCTAAGGCTCCACAACGAACACCTTCGTCATCTCCCTTCTTTTTTCCTAAGCCGATACTCCTCATCATTTGCATACTTTTTCTTTAGGCTCTCTTTGTTCTCTTTTTCTCTCAATTTTCCTCCTTTCTTTTTTTCTTCTTTATCACTTTCTCGCTTCTACTTTATCTCACATTCCTTCTTATTTAAATATGAATATCCCAACGCGAATTTCTATAGAAGTATCCAAAAATTTTATTTCATTTTATTCCACCTTATTCTACTTTATCTTGTTATATTTTCCATTTTTTTTCTTTTTCTTTTTTTTTTCTTTTTTTCCACTACGTTGTACCTATCACTTAAACGTATCTCTGACATTCACGTTAATGTACGCAACAATTTCGATTTTAATACTTCTCTCTTATTCCCGATAAAAATGCAGAACATGAGGGAGTTATTAAAACGAAATATCGATTACTCGTGACATTTCAGACTGAATAGCGTAGCTACACGAAAAGCAACACGGCGAACGATCGCATTCTGACACGTCACGTTTACGTTACAACGTTCGTATGTTGGGACATGCCGTAGAACACGTCTATCACGTGCTTACTTCGAAAATTAAGTATTGCTAACGGCACTGTCGTCTCTACAAAGTGACGACATACTATATAGATGTACTATAGACAGCCTACATTAGCAACGACGCGGTTTAACGGCGCGTGTAACTCGGAAAATTATGCGAGAATCGTACCTACCGGAATTAAGCACTAACTTTTCCGCACTTGTTACTCGGAGCTTTGAATTTCTACCCTCCAACACCGGCTGTCGTAACTTCCGTTGAGCTTTACTTCAACCTGTATATTCAACGATATTATAAGAAATAAAATTGTGAGCACTGACAGGTCTGCTGAAAATCGCTAAAATCTTCTTGAAATTCGTCGAATGTGATTTAACATTACTTCCATTCATTATTCGTTCCATTACTCTTCTTTCACAAGATGCGCTATGAAATATGTAAATTACGTTGTTACATATACTTAGAAGAAAATCAGTGGATCTAATCTTACGTTTTATTTACATATAACATCGAACATCGTCGATAGCTAGAAAGGATAAGGGAATATCGAAGGAAGATACGATACTCTCGTAAAATGTTATCGGCTAAGTTTGCATTTTCCTGAAAATCTACTAACGGAATATCCGATAAAAATGAAAGGTGGAAAATTATTGGGAAAGATAAAATAATCAGTTAAAATTAAATAACCGTACGTTAATATCATTAGCCCTCCAAAATTAAAAATTCGCACATATGTATTATACCAGTACTTATGTATATACCCAGTACGTGCAGGAATTTTTAATAAAATATGCTCGGAATGACTCGATCAATTCTCGTGAGAAAAATGGAAGGAGAGAAAAGACAAAGTGAAAAAGTCTTGAGAAAAAGGTTTCGAAGTCCATCGACTCTCAATTATGTAGACGGATGAACTCTTCGAGGCTTTTGAAATTCTTCGATATAAATGGCTGGCGTTTATCACCATTTTCGATACCACCGGAGTTAGTGGAGTAGGAAATGAACTAATTCAAAGGCAGCGACCCGATGTTCCTTTAAACGAACAGGGAAGAAAACGATGAAGAAATGGGAGGAGAGGGTAAGGTAAGGAAACAGAGAGAAAGAAAGGGAGGGAAAGAGAGAAAGAGAGAGAGAAAGAGAGAGAGAGAGAGAGAGAGAGAGAGAGAGAGAGAGAGAGAGAGAGAGTTAAAGGAAGCATATCGATCGGTGCACCTTTAATAGAGGGTGTTTATCGTCGTTTCGAAACTTTCGAAGCCCTTTCTTCCAACATAACACGAATGACTAAGGGGTTAAATTACAGACTCTTCATCTTCAGCGAGACGGAGAAGCATCTTTTATTACAAACGACCTTTGCCTTTATGAATATCTACATATATTTCCCTCGAAGCTAATTGCACAAAAATTACTTGTATTGCACTTATTAAGTAACTGCACTGTCGTTCCTGCATTCGGAACAAGCATGATTTTAACTTTCAACTCCTTTTGCTTCTGTCATAAGTTAATCATGTTATCATTATCATATATATATATATATATATATATATATATATATATATATATATATATATATATAAAAATCATTGGCATTCCGGCAATGTGTAAATCAATATTCTCTAATAAATTACACTTTTTCATTTTTTTCAATTCACAATGTTGGAATTTTAGTGAAATGAGGAAGCATTCATTGAGCATCTAATTAAAAAGAAAAAACGAAAAGAAAGACATCGGGTAAGCGAATGAACAGAGAAATAGAGAATAGAGAAATATCGACCGATAGTTATTATTAAAAAGCACGCAATAATTCTCATCCTGTTTTACATTTCTATTCGATTGCATTTCTTATAACAGTTAAGAAAAAAAAAAGAAAAAAATAGATATCTAATTGTTAGAAAGACTATTGATCCGATTAACGATTTGATTGAATTCTCAGCCTATTAAACTTTTTTTCAAATCGAAAGAGAAAATAAGGAATTGCGAAAGAATGAAGTTTTACTAGAATCCGATGAATCATTAACGCACGACCGACTTTCGATCATTAACAGAAGTTAAGGACTATGTACCAGATGAAATTTCACCCTACAAAACGAACAAAAAAAGCTGAAGCCTTGTTGATCGATCGATCATCAGTATTTTTCGAATCGTCGTTGAGCGACAAATCCCAAAGGCTTTTCATCCCCTCTTTCTCTCTCTCTCTCTCTCTCTCTCTCTTCTCTCTTTCTCACTCTCTCTCCTGCCATCTCTTATTCTCTTAATAGAGCAGTTCACTTTGCTATTCCAAATCAGTCTGAGTCCTTTGTCCGTATCCGTTTACATTAGGATCGAGCGCTTCGACGGCGTCGCACTTAATTACCGAGTTTCCTTTCAGCACCTGACCAAAGGCCTAATCCGACAACCGGAAGCGGACTGCGCTTTCACGGCTTGATCATTTTAACAGACACCAACTAAGCGATGCCAATCGATCGAGGAGTAATACCGTGCCGTTCGTAAATGTCTATCCACTTGATTCGCACGATCCATAGGTCAAGCCAGTAAACTGTAACGGTTTAAATTCTACGTTCGTCTCATGTACGAAAGCAAAATTGAAAATATTTTCGACGCGATATAAAGGATAACGCTGTTTTGTGGAAACATTAATTATTTTTGAAAGTAGTTTAGTTTGAAAGAGAATATCGAACGATTACATACTTGGAAACCTCTCATCATTGTTAAAAGAAAAAAGAAAATTAATCATGAAGGTAATTATGTGAATAAGTAATATTGCTTTGAAAAACTCGATTTATCTGGATGACAGAGCTGTTATTTTCAACAATGTTATGCCATATTTTAAAGAAGTATACAGAAAAAATGCAAAGAATGTTTAAGGTGCATTTTAAACTATGCAAAGTAGAAAAAGTTGCACCAGTGGTGACTTAAACGGACTGATCATTATCCAGATTTAACGAGTAGCAAATAATATCTGATTTCTTCATCCGACACAACGTGATAGCCGAGTGAACGCGGTCAGCGAAAGGCAGACGCACACGCAATAGCGATAATGCACGCACCTGATGTAAACGGATGCGGTGCGTGACCGGCCGAGTTGGCTGCTCTCGTAATGAGTGGTTAGAACGCGCGAATCGATGTCGTGTACCATTGGTAATTCTCTTTGATAGAGATCAGTGAACGGTCTAATAATTTGATGCTCAAAGGAGAATACGTATTTTTATTGCACGAAATTATTTAAATTATTCCTATTCTCAAGGACTATTCTCAAAATAATTATGAAATTAAAATTGAAAGGAAAAGCGTATTAACAATGGAAAAACGAATAGACTAAAGTAGTTAATATAAAATGTACTATATAAAAGTTATATATTACCTAAATTGTATTACAATTTATGTGAAGTAGATACTATATCTGAAAATCTGTTATATGTGTATACACGTGACCTTACGAATCGATAACTTTATTTTAACCATTTGCTATAATTTGCCTGAAATTAAGTCCCATGCATATCTAATTCTCAAAAGTTATTTACAAATGAAAAAATAAATATCATTTTTAAGGAAATGATCCTATTCTCGAGATAGATATAGTTTTATATTCACATCTATTCGCAAACATACTATGAACTGTTATCATTTTGCAGGATTTTCTCGCTAGCTTTGTCTATGAATAGAAAAGATTTGAGGGAGTAGATGGGACGTGACACTAAATCAGAGAACAAGCTACGTTCAGGGCGATTTTGATATCAGACGAATATGTCATAATCCTTTGTAATCACCGTCACATCGATCCGGTGGTGGCTCGCCCTACCAAGCTCCAATCCCTTTCCGGTCATCCCTTTCCACGCTCCTATCCTCGACCAAAAGTCTCATCGTCTGAAATAGCAGATAGTCCCGACAGGGCCAATGAACACAACGGACCGAGCGTTATGCGCTTAGCCGAAGCAGGTTAAGTAGACCAACGTCGTTATCACCACCGACGAATTTCATTGTTCACTCCTACCCTTTCATCCCCTTCTGCGTTCACTGACTGCTTCTCCTACTGATCTTCTTGACGCTTCGATCGGCTTAACGAAAATCCGGTGTTACCTGCACTTAATACCAACGTTGCACGTAAGCAGACACTTTAAACGAAGTATCCATTAAGGCGGATTATTAACTATTAACAAGAACCCTCATTCTCCTATAGAACTCCCAGTAGGATGCTAATCGTTTGCCATAGTCGTTTACTCGAATCGAAGTTGTCCTTGATCTCGTGAAAATGTTTTCGTCCGACTCGTTATTCTTTAGCAGTATCTAAATATCCGTAGATAATAGCTAACTTTTCTTGCAAAATCGTTCGGTTACTGTAGAACGGAAAAAATTGTAATGTAATTTCCTATATCTTCATTTCTTCTACTGAACTGATATTATGTTTTTATAGTTAACGATACACTACATTTGTATCTTCAGAAACCCGTTTCAGAAGGTGCGAAAGAGGGAGAGAGAGAGAGAGAGAGAGAGAGAGAAAGAGAGAGAGAGAATATTTAAATTTTAAATAATGAAGAACTACTCTAAAATTAAATAGCATGTTTTAATTAAAAAATATTTAAATAGAACAAAAGGGAGTGGTTTAAAAAAATGTGTTTTATATGATCATTAAATTCCTACTTACAGCCTCGGTATGAATAGGATGAGCGGCAAATAACAAGCCAGTCAATGCCGCGAATCCAGGACGAAGTGAAGCCACGGTTAAGCTCACTCTGGTCACTAAAACGCATGCCGCGGCGTGTAACGCGACGTTCGTTGCGTGATACCACGTTGGCGTCAGGCCTGACATCAGATAGTTCAATCTAAAAAGGAAAAGAAAAAGATGTTAATTCATGCGCTTATCGTGCGTTTTATCATTCCTTTCTTTTCTTGTACAACATGAAGAAATTATCAAAATATGATTTCAATATCATAATTTAATAAACAATCAACTATATTTCTGAACGTATGGTAACATTATTATCAATTTCAACAAATATTTTTAAATTATTTTTCAGCTGTGTTTTTAAAATACAGATTTTCGAGAAAAAAGTGCCTACATAATATAACGAATCAAAGAAAAAAAAAAAAGAATAAATAGATACTTTGGACACATCTGAATTGAGACTGCATGATCTTTGCCAAATCCATTTCAAAAATCTAATCTTCATTCTTGGTAGATAATCGCATTTCGTCCGATCTTTGCCAAATCACTTTATACTCCCAACACCCTTGTATATACACGTACGTGTACATGTACTCACGGTGAGAGCAAACGTTTCATGGAACTACCCTGCTTTGAATAGAACGCTCGTCGTGATAAGCAGCTTCGCTTCTGGCTCTTGTCCCTGGAAGGCAAATCAGGTCGGAGGTATGTATGTCGAACACACATATATATATATACATACATATACAGAGAGAGAAAGATAGATAGATAGAGAGAGAGAGAGAGAGAGAGAGAGAGAGAGAGAGAGAGAGAGAGAGAGAGAAAGAACGAGATAGAGAGAGAGAAAACGAGAGAAAGAGAGAGAGAGAGAGAGAGAGAGAGAGAGACAGAGAGAAATAGAAGTAAAGAAAGAAAGAGCAAGGAGTGAAATAACAGAAAGAATAGGCAGTGCACAAAGATTCGTGTGCTTGGATGGAGAGATGAAAACAAACACCGTAGTTGCTGACGTGGCTGAACAATAATTTTTGGAGTCTGCAGACAGCATAAGTTTGAAGTTTCTACCCATGGAGCTAAGTTTGGAACTGTTCCAAGTGTCAAGGTGGAAACGTATCCTGTCGCCTCGTTGGCCCCGAATCAAGCACCACGATCAAATCCATCTTATATTCTACTAAAATTCGCCTATTTATTCATTCTCATTGATAGCTTTTCTTATTTCCAATGTAGGTGATATTATGAAGATAATGAAACGTTGGGATATACATATCTAAATTTTCTAATTTTCCGATATTGAGACCGCACGTTACGTCGCACAAAGATATTTAACGTATCCAATTAAAGATCAAAAAGAGCTCAAAATTATTCACGTGTTTGCTCGCATGTACCACTTGAGCCGCATGCTTCGAGACTCGGGCTACCTGTCGTGAAATGAAGTATGTTGGACCGGCAAGTATATTATCACTCTTGAACTTCGGTCAAATGTTGACAGAGTGCTACTATCCTCTACGCGTGCAAACAAAATCTAGGTATGAGCGTCGCTTTTGCAGGCAAAGGATTAATATTTTCAACATTTAAATGGCTCACTTCAACTAATAAAGTTCGCTTTTATCGTTCAAATTTGACAGCGATATTGATATTTACAGAAGATTGAGATATTGAATGTCAACCAACGTATCTTCCTCGAATATGAATAATTATATTAAGAAATCAGAATTTCTTCGATAAATATACCATGAAAAGGTTTATATCTTAAAATGATATGATAAAAGGAAAGTTGTGAAATAAGATTGTAAGTAATTTCTCTCCTGTGTAACACTTTGATAAGAATCATTCATTTAGTTAGGGTTTTGAAGTTGTAAAAGAAAATGCGTATAGAAAAAGTAAGATGGCGATCAAGTAAAATCGTTACTCGCATCTGACCATAGCAGAAGCTGATACTAACCGTCTGACCACAGGTGCTCTCTTACTACTGACCAGCACGACCGACTCTATTACTACTGTTCGACCACACCAGCTTGTAACTACTGGATGACCACATTCGCCGAACGATGCTTATTCGCACTCTGTCGGTGTTATCGATCGCCATCGTCCTACATTTCTATCGAAAAGAATATTGCAACCTTCGGAGAAGATATGCCTTTAATAGTTATCTAACCTATTCGATAATAACACAATTTTTGTTCCATGATAAGATGATTCACGTCATAACAAAAATTGAATGAAATTTCTTAATAATAAATTTTATATAAGATTATTAGAAAAATCATTTCTTGTCATAAAATCGAACGTAATCATATAATTATACAATTTTCTAGATCTATAACAATGTAGAGTGCTTGTTACAAAACTCAACATACATTTAATATTTAAAAAGTTCCTTTCCAAGAGTCGTGTTTCGTGATATTAAATATTTACGAAAGTTTGTGCAAACAACGATAAGAATCTTCAAAAAACAAAGTTTAAGTAAACTCGCGTAACGTTGTCGACAAGATACCTAATCAAAGGGTTTAATTAATTAACGACGTTATATGCAACGAAGAGATAAATTATCTGGTAAGTTTCTTAAGAAAAT
>CAKKNJ020000076.1:0-12500 GCA_918808275.2 Dolichovespula sylvestris
GTAGATGAAGTAGTTACCGCAGTTGCATTTGTTGTTGGTAAGGTCATATTAGATTGACCAAAGATTGGTTTAGACATGGAGCTATAAAATGGCGAAATAGTGCTTGGAGTTGTAGTAGCTGTACTAAAGTTGGATATTATCGAATGAGTAGAAGAAAATACACTAAATGTAACTGGAGAGGATGTAGTAGTTGTTTGCGCTCCAATATTTGTTGGCGCAGAAAATGTGGTTTTAGTTATAGCAAAAGTAGATGTAGCCAAATTAGTAGATGAATTTCCTCCAAAAATATTTGCATTGGAAGTTGTTGGCTGTCCGCTAAATAATGTTGGTGTACTTAATGTTGATGTATTTAATGATTGTACTGGAGTATTTCTTGCCACAAATATAGGTGTAGTTTTGTCGCTTGTGCTAACTGTTCCAGAAGTAGGTATAACCGAAGCTTCAGAAGTTTTCTCAACATTAGGTTTCGATGTTAAATTTCCATATGTATTACTATTAGTTGTAGCCTGAGTGGTAAAAACTACAGGATTAGTATAGTTTGAAGGGAGCACTTTATTTGCGTTAGTTACTGGAATATTTTCGTTATTTATAAAAGATGTAATTTCGCTCTGATCTTTTTTTTCAAGATTTGTTAATAATCCTGTCAAATCCAGCAATTCTTTTGGCGAGTTTTTTACCGGCAATGAAATTGTACTTATAGTTTCCGAAACAAATGAAAATAATTTCGAAGGATAAGAAGCAAACGTAGAGTTTGATGACGAATTTTTTGTTGTTGGAGGCAACATATTTGAATTAGCAAAACAAAATGTATTAACAGATTCGATGTTAGCCGTTGTTGCTGTTACAACTGGTGTTATTGTCACTGAAGAGGAAATATTTCGTGGCATGGGTTGACTTTTGGCCAATGGAAGTTCCAATGGTATTGCATTAATCATTGTGCTATTTGAAAATGACATCGATTCAGAATTAAGGAAAGCATTCTTTGGCAATGTTTGATTATCATTTTTGATTTCTGTATCTTTAGATAACGGTTTGGCATATACATTACTGTAAGTTTTTTGTCCTGAAACCTCCACAGTAGCATTATTTTTGGCAATAGATTGTGTCAATGCTTCAAAACTTTCAGGATATGCAGACAGAACACTGGATTTTTTGTCAGCTTGTGAAAATTTGTTCACAGCCGGAGGAGGAAAAGTAACTATGTTGGATGTCTGTTTGCCTTGTGTTTTGCTTTGAAGCGAAATTGAATTTGTATCGGGTGATCCAATCTTGGCAACAACATTGTTCAATAAAGCCAAAGGACATTGCGGTTTAAGTCCTTCAACAGTTTGTTTCTCCACTGTATCATATTTAGTTACAGGCTGTTCTATCTTGTTTTTAGAATCTGTATTTACAGGGCTCAGAGATGCTAAAGATGACAAAGTAGCCTTTAAACGATCTTGAATAGGAGACGGGCTTGCAGGCTTGATCAATTTTGGTGATGATTCTAGAAGTAAATTTCTCAATTTCAATTGTTTTTCGTATGTAAAACTAAGAGTTTTAGAGGCAATGGCTTTACACCGCGCATCAATAACATCTGTATTTCCGTGGAGACCTGATGTTCCTTTAGATGATATTTTCAAATTATTCATCATATGATTCAATCCAGAAATTTTATTCGTACGATTCAACGACTTCAACTTCTTGTTAAGCTGTTCTATTTTGTTTTTTTCCTTTATAATAATTTTATTATGCAATACAAGATTTTGATAAAGGAATTCCAAACTAGGAATTTTCATTTTAGATTTTTTCTGATATATATGCTCTGACCATTCAAAATCAAGAACTTTGTTGGCCTGTGCAAGTTGAGATTGAGTATAATAAAAAAGTCTCTGAGTATCTGCTATACTACTATTTTCACAATTTCTGGTAGTACCCTCAGAATTTACTTCGTTTTTCGATTTAGCTTCTTCGACCCAAGCAAACGATTGCAAAAGTAAAGCCTTTAAATAAGCAATATCGGTGGATAGACTATTAGTAGTTTCTCGTAATTCAGTAAGAAATTGATCTATAACAGTTGATCTTCCCCCTAATTGTTTTCGTTCCTCTTCTGATCCGCACTCCCATGCTTGTGGCTCTAATCTGTTTTGTAACTCTTTTTCAAAAAGAGTAAGTAATTCTGTAAATGCGCGTATATAAATACTATCATCGATCTGTACTTTTTGTTCGACAACAGGTTCATTCGTATGTACTTCTTTTGTCGCAATAGGCTTGGGATCCACTTTTTCAACTTCTTGAGAAACTGATTTTTTAGGAATATCTGATTTGACATCAAGTTTAACGGGAACTGATGATACCTTTTCCTCTGTAGTATTTGCCAACGTTGATGGAGGCGGTTGAAAAAATAAAGCAGTTTTCATCGAATCATCAAAGATATTTGCCGCTGCAGTTTTAGGACGTTCAGATGTGATGTTACGATTTTCTTTTGAAGGATAGGGAGTACTAGTTACTGCAGGATTTAATGATATATTAGAAGGTAACATGTTTGGAGAGGATGGTAATAGGTTTACAATCTCAGTAGGTGGCGAAGTAATGCCAGGGCAATTGGGAGTTAAATTAACCATATGAAAACTACACAACTGACCAGAAGTTCCTAAAATATGAAGCATGGGAACAGGATGCGGAAGAGTTGCATCTGTTCCCCATGGTAATTTTTGTACCGGTGTTCTATCTATGACCAAACCAACTGGATAACTTTCTGTCGTTTTGATAAGTGGTAACTGTGCTCTGCCACTATCGATCAATATCCATTGATTCCAAGTATGACCATTGTCTATTGATCCTAAAACGGCTACTTCGCTACTCCAACTACTAGCTGCGATAATGAGACCCCACTCTTGCACATAATCAAAATAATAACGTGGAATATCTTTACTTCCTTCTGTCTCGAATACTCCGTATGTAATATCTTCATAACATGTAAAAATTGCATTTGTTTCTCCTTTAGGAGCATCAATAATAAGAACATTGATATGGTGTTCTTCGTTTAAATAAGCCGCGCAAAATTGATAATTACTAATCCATAAAATAGATATAACTTCACCGATATACGGACTGGGTCCTGTTATTGTTCTAGCGACTTTTAAGTCTGGCTTAAGTTGTACTATGTTCCCATTCTTACATCCTGCAACAATCTGCTTTCCTTTAGGGCTCCATGCCAAACATAATGCATCAATTCCATTTAACTTCTCCAAAGCTTTTAATCCAACTGCTTTTTCCTTTCCATCTTTTATTTCAAAATTACCGATACTATGATCCGTAGTTACGGTACAAAACATTCTTGGCATACTAGGATTCCATCGTAAATCTAATACAAAAGTTTCTATGTTTGACAAAGATAATTGGACTTCATGTAATAGTACGATATCCTAAAAATAATAAAATTTGAAACATAAATATATCATTTCTATAAATTGCAATGTTATGATATACGTACGTGTTTCACGAAGGCATGGGCATCATAGATGAATACTTTAGGTGCCAGTGGTGTAACGGCAAGGTACGAATAATCACAGTTAAACGTTATCTTAGATATAATGAATGGTAAATTGACTTCTATTTTGCGTTCTACATTGACTTCGCTTCCTGACAATAATATAGTCAATTTATCGTTATTTGCTACAAAAAGTAATCCTCTTTTCTTGTCTACAGTAACAAGGTTGCAAGCTATTGGAATGGATGCGAAACTATTGCATATTTGAGATGTATTGGCTTGTTTAAACAGAAATTCCTAAAATCATAATGTATCGTGATTAACATTGTTTACACTTACTTTATTTATGTGGATCTTAATTAACACATCACATGTAGTAATATTAATAAATAAAACAAAAACATTCACATTAAAAATATAATTATGATAATGGAATATAAATGATTGCACAAGTTTATGCAATTATTATTTACTTATATATATAATAAAATCGTTGAAGAGAGATTTATTCACGAAATTATAACCATACCTGCACATCTTTCGAATCAGGAGCCGTGTTCATGATTAATGAATCTTTGTATTTTAGTATAGTCAGATAAAAAAATAAAATATATAATTCCCGTAGAAAATACTAAACGTTAACAACAAATTAAACAAAGTAGTAGTACGTAGTTTTTCATAAATATAATCTATGCTTCTTTGCTAGCAGCTTCACAATAAAAGAGAAATTATAATACAAAACAAGTCTAAAAAATTATAAAATAACCTATGATATTAATTATATATTATTTTATAACGATCGCAAATAACACTGTTCAAAACTCGTTTATGTTCGTCTTTCTCTCTCTACTTTGCATCTTTCGTACCATTTCGTACGTAACGAAACTCAACTGAAAGAAAATGATAACAAAATACGACACTAGAGTTCTCGTCGTTCGCACGTTGAAAACTCGTATACTAAGGTTAGGTTAAAAAGCACGTGTGATTGAGTATTGTCAGTGTAAATAAATGTAATAATTTGTGTAATGATAATTCTAAGCTGATATAAATTATATTCACAATGGAAAAGTCACGTATGTATTACTACCATTCAATAATGAACAATTTGCTTTTGAGTTTATGTATAAATTATATGCGTATGCATAAATAAATATACAAATCCTTTTCTTATTTTAGAGAAAAGAAGGCGTCCTAAAAGAGTTCCCATCAGCAAAGAGAAACTCTTAAAGTATCATAAAGGGGCAGGGATTAACTTGCAAAATAATACCACTAAGATAAAACACAAAATACATAGGGAAAAACTTAAACTTAAAGAAGACGCTATAAAAGCATCAATCGAGAATGCCGCCAGAGCAGAATTACTTTTAACCGAAGATCATGGTCATTTGGAAGCTGATGCTGGAGAGACAACGACTCAATATAAGCAATCGGAAATTGCTGCTAACGTTGATATAACAAGTGCTACAAAGTTCTTTACGCTAGATTTAAATTTCGGTCCGTATTGTTTAAAATACTCTAGAAATGGTAGGCATTTAGTCCTAGGTGGTAGAAAAGGGCATGTAGCAGCATTTGATTGGGTGACAAAAAAACTTGCGTGCGAAATGAATGTTATGGAATCTGTACATGATTTATCCTGGCTTCATATTGAGACAATGTTTGCAGTTGCACAAAAAGATTGGGTTTATATTTACGATAATCAAGGAATAGAACTTCATTGTTTAAAGTCTATGAATGGAATAAATAAATTAGAATTTCTGCCATATCATTTTTTGCTTGCTAGTGGCTCTAGAGATGGTCATTTGGCATGGCTGGATGTTTCTATAGGAACAATGATTTCTCGTTGTCATACTAAATTGGGTAACATATCCGTATGTTTCATTAAAGGACATATATATTCAAAATATATATACATACGATATAAAATATATATTAATTAATGTTTTATACTAATATTTTGATACAGGTAATGACACAAAATCCAAGCAATGCACTCATTTGTGTCGGTGATTCCAAAGGAGTAGTATCGATGTGGTCTCCAAATAGTAGACAACCATTAGCAAAAATGCTTTGTCATAAACAAAAGGTTGAAGCCTGTACTATTCATCCATATGGAACTTATATGGCAACAAGTTGTCCAGATAGATCATTGAAAGTTTGGGATATTCGACAACTTGCAGGTCCTGTTCATAATCTGTTTCTTCGATATCCAGCTCAATGTTTATCGTACAGTCAACGAGGTCTTTTAGCAGCTGCTATGGGAAATGTAGTAGAGGTTTATAGGTAAAACAATAGTCTTGTAACATTTCATGTCATATAAATTCTAGATGGCAGTATATTTAATTGTTCTTTTTTTTTCTTTTTTTTTTTTAATATTTGAACTATTCATAGAGAATCTACGAATGAGGTTAAGCCATATTTAAGACACAAATCATCGTGGAATATAACAAGTATGCAATTCTGTCCATATGAGGATGTTTTGGGTATTGCAACAGCAAAAAATATTTCATCTCTCCTAGTTCCCGGTAGTGCAGAAGCTAACTATGATGCTTTAGAAATAAATCCATATCAAACGAAGAAGCAAAGACGCGAGGCGGAAGTTAAAGCGCTTTTAGATAAAATACAACCAGAATTGATAACATTAGATCCAACGGCGATAGCAGAAGTTGATGTACCTAAATTAAAAGAAAAAGTAGAAGCAAAGAAGAAGCTCTTAGTAAGTAATAAATTGAATATTCTAATATTAAAGACTTTACAATATCGTTACTTTTACATTATTATGATTATATATAAAATAATATATATTAAATTATTCAAATGTTTTCAAACTGTAGTATATTAAACCAAAGGAGATCGATTTTAAACCACGTAACACTAAGGCGAAAGGAAAAGGTGGAACAGCGAAAGTAATTAAAACTAAAAAGATATTGAAAGATTTAAAACGTAGAGTAAGTATCCAAATAATTTTAAATTAACACAAGCTTCTCTACAGATATATATATATATATACTTAACCAATATTTTTAGGAGCACATAGAAATGCTTAAGGATGTAAATACAGAGATATCTACAAAAAAAGCGGAAGTTCCAAAGAAAAATTATGGTGTTTTGGATAGATTTGTTTCCAAATGAAGTAACAATATCAATTAGATTATGAAAATTTACAACAGGATATTGATATAATCTAGAAATGCGACAAATGTCGCTATGGATTATATCGGATTCACACATGATCTTATTATTTTATAAACTGTATATGTGTAAAAAAAAATAATAATAAAGAGATCATTTTTTTTCT
The DNA here is from genome assembly GCA_918808275.2 of Dolichovespula sylvestris. NCBI lineage: Eukaryota > Metazoa > Arthropoda > Insecta > Hymenoptera > Vespidae > Dolichovespula > Dolichovespula sylvestris. The sequence continues at coordinate 6,768 of CAKKNJ020000076.1, forward strand.
AATAATTAAAACAATATTATGTATTAGAATTTAAGAAAAGACTTGTCGTTACGTTTGAATCAGGCATTTTTTGGCGCCATCGTTGATGAATTCGTTCGTAGACTTACCTACGTCAGTTCACAAATCATTCATTGACGAATTCCTTATTAGATTAAAGTAATCACAAAAAGATATATTCTTTTTATCTATCAGTTTATTGAAATATATGACGAATAATGTAGAAATGAAAAGATGCAATTGAATTTTAATATCGGACAGATATACATTTCTTTTCTTTTCTTTTCCTACCACTCCCCGGCCACCCCGTCATCGTTGCTTTTAATAGCCATCGTCCGAATATGTAATTTCGTAATCGGTGTATTTTTTTTTCAACAATTGAACCGATACCTGATGATCGGCTTTTCCATATCCCTGTGAAATCAATCGAACCATTAAGATAAACAATTAATTCGCGAAATTCGTTTGAGTTATAACTGTACTCGATTTATATATAATAACATTAGAAATAATATTTAATCTACTGTTACCGACTATACACAGGTAAAATAGGAATCTATTATTATCAACTTGATTACATTATACACCGCGTCTATATATATGTATATACATATATACATATATATATATATATATATATATATATATATATATATATATATATATAAATTTATAACGACAATACATAAATATGTAAAGATATAAAAATCGTTGACTTGTATTTACGATTATTTATAATATTCGTTAACTTACTTGCGAGTAACCATAAACCTTGATAGTTTTTTTTTCTGGATCATGTAGTATTCTCCCACCACCCAAGCTCTCCACTTCAAGATCAGGATACTGTTTCAATTGTTCGGTAGTCTCTTCGTAAACGTTATCTACAATGTAAAGTAAAAAAAAAAAAAAATAAATAAATAAAATCGAAAATGTAACAAAAATATCTCGTCGGATCGATGATACGTTCGTCCCTCGACGTGTGGTGTCTCCAATTAAAATAAAGAATTGTTAACTTTTGTCGTAGATTTGTAGGAAAATAAAAAAAAAAAAAAAGGAAAAGAAAAAGAAATAAAGAAAAATATGAGGGCGAAGAGGATAGATAAATTAGAGGAGAACGGGAGGGGGGGGGGGGTTGGAGCCAGGAATGGCGTACATTCGGTTTTATAAAATAATATTTCGTCGACGAAAAAGAAGAAATCGAATCGTTTTTGTGACGAAAGAATGGACGAGGATTTAAAAAAAAAAAAAAAAAAAAAAAAAAAAAAGAAAACAATTGTCATTTCGATCTATGACGCAAGACATTCGATATAAACGCGTAACTCCTTGCGAGTAGAAAAATGACGACAAAATTTTTAAATTATTAGTATTACCACGAACAAGCACGGTTTAGTTATATGAAGTTTTGAACGAGGAGAGATGATTATTAATTTTTTTCTGTATTTCTTTTTTTTCTTTCTTTTTCATTTTGTTTTGTTTTGTTTTGTTTTCAAACTTTTGAAAAAGCTTCGCATTCATCGAAAACAAATATATTTCGGTATACGTACGTAAAACCCGACGTAGTGCACGGTGTATCTTGTATGTCCATGTCGTAATGTAAACAAAAACAAACACACACGCTTGGACCGACCATTGTTAAGTTGTCGAAATCGGTCGAGTTTTCTTTTGCATTTCAACGAACAAATAACGAAAAACCGTGCCTATCTATCTCTTCTTCTTCTTCCGTACATCGTCGATTTCGAACATTTTAAATAATTTATGTTATTTATCAATTATTTCACATTGGTTTAATCGTTATATATACGATATAATACGATTGCTGATATTTAAAAAGTAATTGCATACGATCTATTATAGATTTCAATTTGTCGACGTTTATTAATACATTATCAGAGAGAGAGAGAGAGAGAGAGAGAGAGAGAGAGAGAGAGAGAGAGAGAGAGAGAGAGAGAGAGAGAGAGAGAGAGAGAGAGAGAGAGAGAATTTCTTAATATTTTAATCGATGCTTAAACTTATTAATATTTTTACTATAATAGACAAATTTCTGTCGCACATTAACCCGATTGTTAGGTTACGCGTATAGAGAGAGAGAGAGAGAGAGAGAGAGAGAGAGAGAGAGGGGTATGAACTATATATACAAGGCTTATACGCCGATACGATAGGCGCATGTTAAGGACATTGTTTTGACAACCCTATTATGCTTGTAGTTCATATTTTGTCGATAACCGTTGCAGGAATTACATTGGTGTTACGAGCAGAAATTACTCATTCCCCCTTCGATGCGAAAATTGGCGGACAGTTTTAAAGAATGTTGAAATTATTATCCCGTTGCGTAGAACGCCTGACGTTAATGGTAAGTAAGTACTCATTAAAAAGAATAAAAAAGAAAAAAAATTTGTTGACTATTTTAATAGAATCGACAAATATTTACAAGAGTTACGCAAGTTCAGATCTACGATACAATGATTTTATTTATTAACGTTGTAGAAGATCTAACTGACAATTTATTTTGTTTCTTTTTTTTTTTTTTTTGTTTTTTCTTTTATTCCTAGAAAACGACGAATCGATCGGTCTCAGATATTGCGTATCGAAACGGCATTGGAAACGACAAGAAATCGATTATAAAAATAAGTTTATCTATCTGTTTATCTACGTCTCTCTCTCTCTCTCTCTCTCTCTCTCTCTCTCTCTCTCTCTCTCTCTCTCTCTTTCTTTTATTTACTATCTCGCCGAGCTCTCATAATCAGTCATTTCTCTCAGTGGGTATTAAAAGCACGAACAGGTAAAACACTAAGTGCAAAACATGGTAATATTATAGTACCGAGTTGCTCTGGCAAGTATAACCATATGGTACTTTGGGTTGAGTGACGCGTAACTCGATTTCCGGTATATGCAAAAAGAAATAAAAAATGAAAAAAAAAAAAAAAAGAAAAGAAAGAAAAAGGAAAAGAATTTAAATTTTTGTCCTTCGTTTATTAAGTTCATTAATTGTTTCGTTCGACGTCGTTTAATCGATCGATTTGTCAAATTTGATTATTTCTTTTTCGCGCCAAAATATTATCCCCCTCTCTCTCTCTCTCTCTCTCAGTCTCTGTCACTCATTCACTCACATTTTCTAGCCACTCTAGTTATTTCTTTTTTTCTCCAATTATTACTCTCTCTCTCTCTCTCTCTCTCTCTCTTTTTTCTTATCTCATCCTCATTTAATTTCTTTCTTTTTATCTTTTTTTTCCGTAATCTCTCCATTCGTCCATTTTCAACGTAAAAATAATAGATCCGACGTGTACATAACTCGAAGTATGTATCTCTAAATCGATGATCGTCTTTGGAATATGTCGAAGTATTATTATGGAAGAAAGAAAATGCAGGCCAACAACGGCATTCGATACTTAGGCGCGATAACGAAAGGGGATAGTTTTATTATTACGATTTTAACGGCTAGAGGATTTTGCGATTTACGAATGATGATTTTTGTCCTTGTTACATCCTAGACGATAAAGTCTGAGATAATACAAGAAGAGGATATGTGTGAGATGTACAATGCGATATCTTGATCTCATTAAAAGGTTGGAAAAGAAAAAAATTGTATTTTAAAACTGCATATTCTTTCCTTTATTCTCTCTCCTCTCTCTCTCTCTCTCTCTCTCTCTCACACACACTCTCTCTCTCTTTTTAATCGTTATATCGTATGATTTTTTAAAATAGTTATATCTCTTGAAATACCTCGGTTGAATTGGTTTTCCTTTTTCTTTTTTATCGTTTGTTTTTTTTTTTCGTTGAATTCGTGATCAATCAATCATTCGATCGATAGATCTTTCTGTTAAACGAGACGAAAACTGGAAAAACGTGGAAATTAAAATACGCAGAATATTGCGTTGATATTCGGATATAAAAGATGTGTGTTTTACGGTACTACCCACGTGATATCGCATAAAAGTAATCTCAAGGTTATAGTAATATTTAATGTGTTTGAATTGAAAAAAAAAAAAAATAAAAAAAAAGAGATAGAGAGAGAGAGAGATACGTCGAGTTCCATTAAAAAAATTCGATGGACATTTTAATGTCTTAAAAATGACAAAAACAATAACAAAAATTTCAATACCACATTACATAATCTCCTTCAAATAATACAACTTACTTTCTTCTTTTTTGTTTTTTATTTTTTATAGGCAATCTTTATACTTTTATTTTTTTATTTATTAAAAAAAACGAAAGAAGAATTGAGTTCCTATAGAAAAAAAAAAAAAAAAAAAATGGATGAGAAGAAAAGAATTACTGGTTTAATAAAAGTCTTATTAACTAAAAATAATAAAAAAAAGAAAAAACAAAACAAGAGAAAAACGAAATAATAATTAACATAATCTGATTCGGTTAATATAACAGGCGTTTCCCATATTACTTATTGAGAGTTTCCAGAGATACAAAAATTACGTAGATCAACCGTGTATGTATTTGTGCGTGCGTGCATGTGCGTGCATGTGTGTGTGTGTGTGTGTGTGTGTGTGTGTGTGTGTGTGTGTGTGTGTGTGTGTGTGTGTGTGTGTGTGTGTGTGTGTGTGTGTGTGTGTGTGTGTGTGTGTGTGTGTCCAGATATTTATGTAGCGCGTATAAACGGTCACGTTCGACAAACCAACGAAGACAGTGTCAGATTGAAAATCGTAATAATTGTTTATAGAGCTTATCTCATCGAGAAGAAACGACGGCGAACTCCATTATATTAATTGCTGTTTCATCGATTGTCATTATTTATTCTTGATCGAGTGACATATCTGTTTTTCACGAATAGAACCCTCATTAAACAATCCTCAGGAACTATTAACGAGTCTCGTTCGTCCTTTTCTTTCCTTCTTTCTTTCTTTTTTTTTTCTTTTTTACAAAAAAATGTAACATTTTTTCGTAATGCAAGAGAACTTCGTTGCCTCGTTAAAAGAACGAAACAAAATATATATAAATAAACGAATTAATTAATATATATGTGTGTGTGTGTGTGTGTGTGTGTGTGTGTGTGTGTGTGTGTGTGAGTAAAATTGTTTGTAGATGTATTATTATTTATTATAATACAGATCGAAATATCAATGAATATACATATATATATATTTTTTCTTCTCAATTATTTATAAAACGTAAATAAGGAAAATAAGAGTGACTCAATCTCAAAATGATCAACTACGACATGACAATGTACATCGAGGTACGATGACGAGACAATTATTTCGTAATTTACTAAAAGTAAATCGTAAAAAAAAATGTTGTACGGAGAGGGATGATAATAGAATAAAAATATAAAAACGGGGAAACACATATTTGCCTTACGGAGAGGCACGTTTTTTTAGAAAATTCGTACGATGGTGTTCTTCCGCGCGTGAATGTTTTTGCGTGTATATGCAAATGGGGGAATGAACGGTCAAGGTTGGGTCACATCGTTGTTGAATCATCCCGTGGAAATAAACGAGGAAAACTTTTTCTCTATGTCTATCTCTATCTCTATTTTTTTCTTTCTGGAGCAACGTAACAATACGATGAGTCCTTTAGATTTAATTACTCTCTCTCTCTCTCTCTCTCTCTCTCTCTCTCTCTCTCTCTCTCTCGTTCGCTCTGTTTTGATGTTATGGAATTAATGGATGTCCGAAAATGTTTACATTATTGTTTAACAAAAGTTTTTATAACAAGTTTCCTCCCCTTTGTCGAACGTGTATATATATATATATATATATATATATATATATATATATATATATA
>CAKKNJ020000076.1:15000-22752 GCA_918808275.2 Dolichovespula sylvestris
TATAATTAATGTTTGAAAATACAGTGATATCCAAGTTACATAACCGTAGGTATATACATATATAAATTATAATTTTTAAAATAGTTTATAATTCGTAGAACATAGTAATTCTTTTGGTATAGTAATTAATATCAAAAATTATAAAAAATATAGATTAGAATTATATAATTTTTTCAATAAATCATACCCAATATAATATAATAATTCGTTTGTATCGACGAACCGTCATTATATTAGAAAAATATATTGAGTTCCTTCGGCGAATGATAAGACAAAAACTAATTAATAACAAACTCGAGTTTATCATTTCGGTTATACATTAACCACGTTTATAATACTTTTACCGCAATTCACGATTTCGAAAAGGAAGAAAATTTACGCGCATCAGCAAAGAAGTTTACTTTATTCTCCGGGGGCGAGCGTAAGGGCTCGTATTTTGATGATGATAATAATAATAATAATAATAATAATAATAATAATAATAATAATAATAATAATAATAATAATACCCGAGAAATTAGAAGCCGACGACGATGCTTCGGGGCTTTTATCCGGACCATACCATAAAACTTGGAAATTCGCGTAGTCGAGGAAAGAATAAGAGAAATTTCCTTTTACTCATCGTCGTCTTATTTTCGGGTTTCGGACGAGGAAAGCTCGCGCATCAAGGGGTGCGAACGAAGCAAAGAAAAGAAAAAAAAAAAAAGGAGAAAGAAAGAAAAGAACAAAAGAACCAAAAAAAAAAAAAACAAAAAAAAACAAAAAGTAAAGAAAAACAAAGAAAGCTTAACGAACTTATCTCGCCCTGTTGCCCCGGTCCGAGAATAACAAAAAGGATAACTTACGGTCATTTCGTATTCCTTGAAGTTTCAACGAGAATATTTGTGAAAATATTTTCTACCGATTAGAAAGCTCGTCGAAATCGATATCGTAAAGCCGTAAAAGAGAGAGAGAGAGATCTGAGAGAGATTTGATAGAGATTGAAAGATTGAGAGAGAGAGAGAGAGAGAGAAAGAGCGAAAAAGAAAGAAAGAACATAGGAGAGAAAAAATAAAGAAAAACACGAAAACAATAAATTCGAACGAGTTTCCTCTCATTCCTATCTCCCCCCCGCCCCCGCCTCCATCCATTTTGCCGGTTGCACGTTATGGTACAAATATAGAGTTAATATTAATCCCTTTTATCCCTTAGGTTAAATCCAATGTTAATTCGACCCTTTGGACTTGTGTTCCTTGTCTCCTTTGTAAATCCCCCGAAGGATTTTACCATCGAGCTCCTACCGAGGAAGGGTATATGCACTGATTAAATTTCGAAATTGTAAACGAAAAGGATCCCGGGAATATTTCGTAAAGGCTTTGATATTAATCTTCCCCCTCCCACCACTCCTTCCCATCCACCACCCGCCCCGTTCTATCGGCACATTTTATTGGCCAATAATACGAAAGATTAAAAACAAGACTTAATAACGATGAGTGAGATTACTGTTGGAATTCTCTCTCTCTCTCACTCTCTCTCTCTCTCTCTCTCTCTCTCTCTCTCTCTCACTCTCTCTCTCTCTCTCTCTCTCTTTGGTAACGAACCATCGATCGATATTCAAACTTATTGAATTTCTATTTTCTTTTCTTTTTTCCCTAATTACACGGAAACCGATTAATGAGAAAATTATATTTCGTTTGAAAAATCTCGACGAATTTATTTTACAAGGTACGACGATTTTATTCATTAGAATTAATCTTGCGTTAATCGAATCAACGATATTAAATTGATATTAAAAACAAAAATCATTTCATCGCTCGTCGCATTCGTAGAATCGGAATTTTACGAATGATCTTTATGGTGATTCCAATTTTTTTTTTTTTATCCTTCTGTTTTCCCTTTCTTTCTTTCTTTCTCTTTATATTTAAAGCAAAAGAGAAGAAAATTAAAGAAAAAAAAAAAGGAAGAAAAGAAAAGAAAATTAAAAAAACAAAAAGAATGAAAGAAAGAAAAAGAATAATGCACCGTTACAAATATTCAGTTTCAATAATATTTACGTGTAGATAAATACGTCAATGTGCGCGTACTGTCTATTTTTTTTTTTTTTTTTTTTAAGACAGCTACAGTAATAGAAAGATAATGTCGGTATACGTAAGTTGGGCAAACAGTTGTACGCTTATAACGATGAGGTAGAAGGAGAAACGCGCGAAAGGGATAGGATATAGGCGTCGCGACGCCTGACGTCGGAGCGTTCAGTAGACGGTGAGCCGTGTTAGGGAACGGTACTGGTCGGACTCGGCGTCGACCCTAACTACTTCGGTTGAATCGCGATTATTATACGTGCGCGTGAGTCGTATATAAAGATAAATAATAAAATAATATAAAGTAAAATAAGATAAAGGAAGGAAAATAAACGAAGCCAAAAATTTCGCTGAGATCGTACGAATCGTGTGTTAACGTTCGAATAAAAATTATCAATCGTTATTCTAAATTAAAATTAAACAATTATAACAACAACAACAACAAGAACGGCAAAACAAATAGAAATAAAGACAAAAATATGTGCGGTAAACGCGAGAATACTCGAAGTGAAATTCGTTTGTCTTCGTCGATCTTGTGAATTTTTTTTTCAAGGTATACATACGCGCACACAAATATATATATATATATATATATATATATATATATATATATATATAATATGTGTGTTCGCGTGAGTGCGCGTATGAGTTGATATATATTTATTTACTCAATTCTGTTTTATTTTCTTCCCCCCCTCCTTTTTTTTCTCCCTCCCCCTCACGTCCACACCCCATAACGCATTTCGACAATTAACTCTAATCTTAACTCAATGATTCGGCTCCTCTTTACAACCTCTAAAGTTCGTTTGAATTGTTTACACGCGGTATTTTGGAGTCAGTGATCTGGCAGCATTAAAACGCGATGCCCAGGCAAACCAGTTTGTCGATCGAAACGTTAGACAAATCGAGGGAGCGGCTTCGTGGTGATGTTCCGATTCATTTGTGATTAAACAATGGCCTATATCGATTTAAATTACTGTACGATGATGATAACAACGACGATAAACGATATCACAATAATTATCCGTGTCGTTGTCGTCGAAATAACAATCACGATGATAATAATAATAATAATAATAATAATGATGATGATGATGATGATGATAATAATAGTAATAATAATAATGATAATAATAATAATAATAATAATAATGATAATAATAATAGTAACGGTAATACAATGAAAAGTATTTCTAACGTAAACATCTGCGATCATTTCCGCGATGAAACATGGCAATGAACAAAAATTTAATTAATTAATATTCCTTTATTAAGTCTCGCTCGATTTATTTAAACGAGAACATATTTTTATCATCGTTTTTATATGTTTATAATATTACAGAGACGGTGAAAAAGGGAAATTATTCTAAGGGGGGGATAAAAGAGAATCTTTATTATCGTTTTGCAATCCTCTCTTTTGTCCTTTTAATATCTCGTTGAATAATAATGGCGTATATATGTTTCTTCTTCTTCTTCTTCTTCTTCTTTTTTTTTCTTTTTTAATCTTTCTAAAAGAAAAAGAGAAAGAGAGAGAGAAAGAGAGAGATACAGAGATGGAGGAGACGAAGTCAAAAGTTCTTCGTTCTTATCTCATCAGCTTATTTTTCCTCGTGAATTTTGTATATGAGTTATTAACTTCTTAGAATAATTTATGTATTACGATTCAAACGGCAAAGTGTAAAGTTTCTTTTTACCGAAAGAGAAAAAAAGAAAGAACATGGAATGATAAAGAGAGAGAGAGAGAGAGAGAGAGAGACAGACAGACAGAGAAACCGAGAGAGAGAGAGAGAGAGAGAGAGAAAGAGGTCAAAAAGAGAAAACAAATATTAAATATACAACGGAATTGGGCGCGTGTCTATGAAATAATTTCGTACGGCGTTTCAATTAAAAGTTTCTTCTGGTCCGACGGATTTTTATATTTGAAAATAATTTGTACGACGCAGACATGCGTATATTTTTGAGTGCGTGTTGCTTCGAAATAAAATAATAATAATCAAAGAAAAAAATAAATTAAATTAAAAAAAAGTCGAAACGAACTAGGGTCGAATCTTCAACAAGTGTTCCCGAACGTTCAACGATGGAACGAGCACGTTGGTACGCGAAAACGAATAGCCAATGATTTTTGAGAGGGGAAAAAGAAAAATGAAAAAAGAAAGAAAATAAACGAAACGAAAGGAACGAAAGAGAAGGAAACGAAAAAAAAAAAAACAAACAAACGAAAAAAGAAAAGAAAAGAAAAGAAAAGAAAGGACTCGTGTTTCATTGAACGTTCTTGCCTCGCAAAACTTTTCTTATTCGATTATGTTGTTCGATTTCAAACTTATGCGTACGTGTAAAACACGCGTGAATATTAAATGCCGTTTTATTCGAAACGAATGAATAATTTTCAAACGATATTATCGTTTCGGCTTGCAATTACCTCTCGAAACGATAAATACGTAATCGTCTCAGTTTACCTCCGATCACCCCACCTCTCGTTTCTTTTCGCTCCACCCACCCTCCCCACCCTCCCTCGGATCTCTTCTTTTTTTTAATTCTAATCGAAAATTCTTCTTTCGGAAGAGAGAAAGAGAGAAAATAAGAAGAAAAAAGAGCCCATTACGACGAGACAGATCGTTAACCTTATCTTTTTTTTTTTTTTTGTTTTTTACCTCGTAAAACATACCGAACAGAAGGTAGAAGAACTCTCCTCTCGATAGAGTAATTAATAGTCATAAAGAAAAAAGAAAAAAAAGTAAAGGAAGGAAGGAAGGAAGGAAGGAAGATAGAAAGATGGAAAAAGAAAAATAAAGAATGAAGTTGTCCGACAAACGACTTTATCGACATCATAATGGAAACACTTTTCGCGAGATGCGAATTCCTTTTTGTGAAGATACAAAAAATAAAAAAATAAAATAAATCGAATAAGAGCAACGATATGATAAAATATTTTCTTCTCTCTCTCTCTCTCTCTCTCTTCTTTTCTTTTTCTCCGTTCGTACGTCTGTAGTATTCTTATTCCGCGTGTACATTAAAGTTGAACGATATCGGTGGAATTTAAACGAATTTAATGACGAATCGAGTTAGTCAGTACAATTCGATTGTCGATCTTCGAAACGATTTTTTAATACGCCCGTTTAGATTAGATAATTATCTCCGAAACTTTCTAGATTTCACATCTTTTGATTTATATTATTATTTTACGTTTAAAAATTTCTCTGTTAAGAACAAACGAACTATCAAAGCTCTATCGTCGCAAATTTCTCGAATTTCGAAGTTTAGCGAGAGAGAGAGAGAGAGAGAGAGAGAGAGAGAGAGAGAGAGAGAGGAGTGAAGAGAAATAAACTGATCCTTATCACGCGTTGAACGAAGAAAAACGGTGTATCGTAAAATCGTTAAAAATAATAGAAAAGTGAAAATCTTTCGTGATAGTCGTGTTATTCATTCGTTAATACGATCAGTATAATGTAACGATCACGTTTTATATTATTCTCTTTGGTTAATAATATCGATAATATATTTTATCCCGTTGTTTTATGAGAACGAAAAAGAAACATTTTATTCTTCCTCCTTGATCATATATATCTTTCTATCTTTTTATCTTTCTCTCTCTCTCTCTCTTTCTCTCTCTCTCTCTCTATCTCTCGCAGAAAGTTAGCGACGTGATATTTTCGTATTACAAGGTGATACGAGTCAACGTTAACTCAGGCTCGTCTTATCTCCCACGTCTAATCCTCTCGACTTATTTATTATAATTCCTTTGAACCGCTACGATTTTACACGATTTTAAATTAAAGAGATAGATGGATAGATGGACGTATTAGATAAAGAGATAGATAAACGAAGAGACATACTTTCTTCCTACTTCAATTACCCTAACTAATACAAACGATGTTTGATAACGTATTTTTCGTTCCTCTCTTTCTTTTTCCTTTTTTTTTTTTTTTTTTTGAAAGAGTTCAGCGTAGGGGTATTAAGGTTGGGAGGGTAAGTGTTAGTAGATGTAATTGAACGGATACAATACGAACAATTTGAAAAATGGTTCGAGATCAATTTAATTTAAACGTGATCATCGCCTTTACATGACTACGGTCATTATAATCATTAAACGTAATTATCGGAATATGCATGCCGTAAACCAGCATCATTATCAAAACGTCGTCATCGTCGTAGTCATCGTAGTCGTTGTCGTCGTAGTCGTCGTCGTAGTCGTCGTCGTCGTCCTTGATAATCGATCGATTAGTTTTCATTACATTGCGGTATAAACCACAAGCGGGAGAATAGAGATCGATAGTTGACTTGCATCTAAATCATGGTCTAATAATGGGAAACCTTTAGAGATAAAGGTACCGATCGTTCGATAAAGTATATATATATATATATATATATATATATATATATATATTCAGTCATTTATTTATTTTCGTATTCTTTTGTTGTTTTTTTTTTTTTCATAAAACGAATAATATCGACATCTTTAAATCTTTTCCGATCGTACGAAGTATTGTTCGAGTATTTGAAAGAAGAGAGAAGAGGAAAAAGAAAATTTGACAATTTGTGATTTATATATATACAAATTTCTTTTTCCATTTCTTTAATTTTTTTTTTTTTTTTTTTTTTTTTTATAAATACGATAAAAGGAATCGATTGATGATACGATCGAACTGTTCGATGTGCTTAGAGAGAAGTAATATTATTTATCAGGTTTTTATATTAGTATTTTATTATTATTATTATTATTATTATTATTATTACTATTACTATTATTATTATTATTATTATTATTATTATTATTATTATTATTATTATTATTATTATTACTATTATTATTATTAGATAGTTCGATAATTTTAATTACATTTTATTTCTTTTTTTTATTACTATAATAAAAATCGATGATTTAATTCATCAAACTGTTCGAAAATTGTGGGTATCTGTATTCATCAGAGGGAGGAGAGAGAGAGAGAGAGAGAGAGAGAAAGGAAAAAAGAAAAAAGAAAAAAGAAAAAGAAGAAACCGTCGTTAGATGATTTTATTTTACATTTGATTTCTTTTATTCTTCAATGGGCAATCAGAAGAAGAAAACATCGATCGTTGAATCTGTCGTGTTTTTTAAAGTAACAATAAAAAAAAAGAGAGAGAGAGAGAGAGAGAGAGAGAGAGAGAGAGAGAAAGAAAGAAAGAGAAAAAGAACGACGTTCCTTCGCTATATTACCAATTAAATTACGTACCAAACGAATGCTTCTTGTTTATTTCCTATTTTTCTTTATTTCATTGATACGCCACGATTAAAAATAAATAAAAAAAAGAAAACACACAAAAAGGAAAAAGAAAAGTAATAAAAATAAATAAATCGAGCATCAAATCCGTGGAAATTATTCGAACAGGCATAAACCTCTCTAGAAACGTTCTATTATATATATATATATATATATATATATATATATATATATATACATATATACATATATATATATATATATACATATATACATATATATATATATATATATATCTTGGCAAGATTACCGACCACCGCCTCAAAATGATGTTCCAAATGAAAATAAACAATCGATGTACATACAAACAGCACATACACGAGTGAGTATTTATTACGTGCACTTATCCACGAAAGTTTGGAATAATAATAAGAAGAGCACGGCTTTCTATTTTATACCGTTGTGGCGGGAGGAAGGGGAGGGGGTGAGGGGCGTGG
>CAKKNJ020000077.1:0-19171 GCA_918808275.2 Dolichovespula sylvestris
GGGAACCGGTCCCGGTCACTGGGCCACCAGCCGGCCGTCGAACCCGCCACACTGCCCCCTGCCGCCACCTCCTCCTCCTCCTTCTCCACTGTTCTCTACACCTCCTCCTCCTCCTCCTCCTCCTCCTCTTCCTTCTCATCCTCTCGAACGCTTCCCACCATGTGCCAACCTTCCTCTCGCCACTTCTCTCCCTCTTCCTCCTCCTCCTTAACAACTCTCTACCTTCAAGTTCTTTAAACAATGTCAACTAGCGTGTACCGAGCTGATAATGCTACTACGATCGTCGAAAGTTGCTCGACGATATCCCTCCCACGATCGATACCAGTTCTTGAATCCTTCGACAGAAGGACCTCGAGAAAATGTGAATCTATATGTACGTACAAGATGTGGAGAGTCGGTTAACATGCTCTCAGAAAATGAAAGAAAACGATGGTCCTAAACCTACGAATAAATATGCGTTTTGATTTCATTTAATCCCAAGAAGTATAAAATTTTTATTTCTCAATCTTTTGACTTTTCAAAGTTAATAAAAGAGAAGTCATATGTGACAATAAAAAACGAGATGATGCATTTTTTAAACGTTTATATAACGCCGCAAACAAACGCGATACCTCATGTCGAACGATTCATCGCGAACAGCGATCTCATTCGCTTGTCGTTTAATCAACGCGGTAGTCGCTCGAGCGAAGAGAATGCCGAGGTTTGTTTTGGATCGGGCCTTCGATCGTGAGAGAACGCGCACGCCTGCGCACAGCAAACGGAAGCCCGCCTTGCACACCGTAATCTCGTCAAGATACGCCAAACATTTTCTCTTAATTAAGAAAGGACGTGCCCGTAATTAAGTTTCCCTTCCATGAGCATTTCACGCTTATGATTTGCACCTTTTGCGTTTCATGCAACAAGCCGAAAGGACGAGAGGAGAAGAATGATCGATCCTTCTAATCGATTCTTTTTCCCTTTTTGTCTTCTTTCTCGATTAGATTGATTTTAATTCAATTCAATAATTTTTCGATGATAATTAATGTATTAGAAATTTTGTTTCAGAAAGAGGCAGAATTGTCTGGAATTTTGCAATTGATTAATACAAACCTATATATATATCTTTTCAAAGAACGTGTAAAACTTAAATTACTGTATACCCTTTACCGATAAAATTTAGAACTAATATCTGATTATTCTTGCAGTGCAAGAAACATAGTCTACGCTATCGATATAAGAAATAACGCCCTCATTTCGATATTTCAAAAGTACAAAAATCGATATGCTGGTAATACAAATTTAATGCGGGCAAAATTTTGAAACCATACTTATAAATAGCACACGGCCGATAAAATACTTTATACTCTACGGATAAAGGAGAACTACTTTACCAGCAGTCGATATGGCTGTTTCGATACCAAGTTTTACAAGAAAAAATTCTACAAATTCGGAAATTCAATATATTATGAAATTTTATGGCTATGTAGAGAATTTTCTCTTGAGAAATACTCTATTTTTTTTTTCATTGTCCGTTACCAATATAAAATTTGGGCCTTTTGTTGTTTTTCCATTTTCCCTCCAAAACCGTTATATATATCGAAAAATTTTATGAGGAAACATTATACACAAGAAAAATGAAAATTTGTTTAAATAATTACAAAAAGTTATACACAAAAAGTTAAAAAATTGTTGAGAAATGCGTTAGTTGTATATATAAATAGAGAATAATTTGTTCGTTAAAATGCAATTGTCTTATTATAGTTTCTCTCTTTTAAAAAGCACAAAACATTTTTGAAGATATTTTTCGTTTACATTTTATTATTTATAAACGGTTAGAGATATCAAACAGTTTCAAGACTAATATTGTTATTTTTAATCCTATCTATCATTCTTTAAAAATAAAATCTTATTTATATAGCAAATAAACACTGTTATACACAAATATTTGAAATATATATATTTGTTTAATTTTGTTTCTCGAAAGAAGATATTAATTAAAATTAATTGATCACAGAAACTTAATTGATGTTTTGATGGCTCTACTTTATTTCTCGAAGATAAGTTATATATTTTCAGTAACAAACGCACTTTGCGAAATGTCCATATATTATTTAATTAAATAAGAATTGAGTAAAAAGCCTACAAGTTATAATACATCATGAAATGTTTTTATAAATTACATAATCGATTTCTTATTACGTTACATAAATGATGATGTATAATAAACAAATGCGTTCAAAAAGTTTTTGAAATATTTTATTATAAAAAAAAAGAAATAAAATATATAGCAACGTGTTATTAGGCACAAGTATTTTTTCTTTGAACGTTCGGTTGACACATTGGTTCTAAGACTGTTACTGGTTCTGCGCAGGGAGGACAGGGCTGACAGGGCTGACAGGGTTGACAGGGTTGACAGGGTTGATAACAAGAATCTGGAAGACATCCACCGCAAGGAGAAGGTGTGCAGGGTATAAGAGGAGGCTCGCAGGGTACCGTGCAAGGTTGGCATGGTGGTATGCAGACAGGTTTGCAATCAACTTCGCAGACGTATTGCATCTCGAAAGGTAAATCGTTTCGTACTGTGAGACATTTTCCTTGGATCAGGTAGCAATAGGACAATGCCAATACGGGATTTCCGCTGTAGGGTAGGTGATGTGGACGCGGCAAATGCCCGTTTATGTCGATGTGCGTGTACTTTAAGGGTGAACAGCTACAAGCTCCATGCTGTAATCGATATCGAGAAGGAAAAATAGAAACTGAACATGGTCTTAAACGTCGTTATAATGAAACATTTGTTAAATTTATCATTAACACTCTTGGAGCTTGCGTCAAGCCAATCAATAAAATATTCATTGTAGATCTCTGAAAAAAGGTGACAGAACATGATACATCGCCTCGGTTGACAGCCACGTCGGTAACGGTACTTGCAAAATGTAATTTTAAATATTAACAAAAGATATGCGTTTATCAGTTCGAAAGTAATGTGTTAATAATTGAAAGCTGGAATAAAGTAGAGGTTAAGGATTCTAGAAAAAACGTGGGATAATATTAAGAAATAGGAGTCGTTGGGATAATCGGGAAAAATAGATGATCTCGTAGAGGTCCTGAAAAATATACACGTTATCACTTTTTTTATATTTTTTTTGTTACTCCAGGGACTGCAAAATTTCATCCAGAAGAAATCGTTTAGACAGTGCCAAAATCGGTGAACCTGTTGGCTGAGTTGGAATATCACCGGCATTACCGGCTATATCCAGATGGCAGTATTTTAGTGGCTTCTCGGATTGAGTACCATTCTAAAAGTAATTTACGAACATTCGATCATAGATAAGTACGAGGAAAATACAAAGAAGTGTTTTTTTTTATGATTAAAATTTAGTGAATACTTTGTCTAAGCCAGATGTCATAATGAGAAAGGCCGAAGGTCCCTGATGACCTCTCTCCGTTCTCAGACTTGATTTGTTTACTGCCTGTAACACGTCGTCTCCCTCCGAACGTCCCTCATGGAGACGGAAATCCTCTCTGCGTATTCTGGATATCTCGAATGGGTCACCAATTGTCTCACCTGAAGCTTGAAGCTTTTCTGCATTGCTAACCAGCCTGGCTACGGCATTATCCATGGCAATCTTTAGGACCATCGAGACCAATGAAATCATGTTATCAATGAAAATAATAATTTAATGAGGACAAAAGTAAATTAATAGAAGTACTCACGGAATATCCAGTACCAGCCGATAAGTGGGCATGACCGGTCAAGGTCGCCACTGTAAAGATATGAGGATTCACTGAACAAAGTGCCATTTCTTTGATATGACAAAGCGCATCGGCCATGGCCATCCGACCTTCGGCATCCGTGTTACCAACGCGTACTCTCACTCCAGATTTTGCAGTTATAATCTCGTCAGCAACATAGGAATTCTCACCAACGCTGTTTCTTAGCACACATAGTGCAGCTACTACCTTCACTGTCGGTGGTTGTAAAAGATTTACTACCTGAAGAACATTATTGTTTCATGTATTTATTTGTTAAAATATATAAATTATATTTAAGTCTATTTATTTTGTTCGGGAAATTTTTAAGGAAAAATAATATTTTTCCTTAAAGTATTAAACTCAAACCTGCATAAATCCCGCACAGGCAGCAGCCCCACACTTGTCTCTCGACATTCCGCACATAGCCCCTTGACATTTAATGTCCGTACCACCGGTATCGTAAGTGACACCTTTGCCAACAAGCATTACAGTCTCTAGAACGCAGGCAGGATTCTGTGGTTCGTAAGTCAGGAAGATGATTCTGCCGGCATGACGCGGTATTACCGAGGCTGCCCGATTAACACAGGCAAAGAGAGGATACTCCTGGAGCAAGGTATCCTGATCAGATATCACCTGCATTGTCACATTCGAACCGCAAAACAATTCGGCCAGGTACTCTTCCACTCTCGGTGGTGCCATCCTCTCTGGATCAGCTCCACCTATTAATTAATTAATTAATTAATTAATTAATTAAATATATTAAATTTATTTATTTAGTTACGTAAACAATATAATCCAATATTTTTATTTCCAGATGATTCAACAAGAAATATTGTTTCATTGTTCGAAAACGTATCACGAGCATGTAAGCAAGGAAACAAAAGGAATTTGTTGTTTTCGATAGTATTATCCGTTTTCTTGCGTCATTGTTAGATATTTCGATTCAATGCACTTTCGTCATGAATTTCACTATCCTCTCCTTGCTCCTTTTGTGTGGACAAATATCTTTTCTAGATTAAATGAATCTGTACGTATTTAAGCTGTCGTATATTCCTTTTTTTCGTATACAAATGCTGCTGAACATTTTGAATTTTCTACATGGTTCAGCATCGATTAACTTAGTAAGTATATCGCCGTTCGTTGCATATTTATATGGCGTTCTTCTCATAACTGAGGTGGAGATCGATTTTAAGCGTTTTAGGCAGTAAAGCTAAAAGCGTTTCTGATAAAAATTACATTGGGATTATTTGCCTATCTCATATTAAAAGATACGCTATTAGAGTTATTATTTTAGTTTTTACGTTGGCAGAAGGTGATTTAAATTTAGACCAAATCTAGAGTGGTAGATTGTTATATAGATTACTCTACGAAACGCATTATCTTTTCTTCTCATTCTTACTAGTACCGAAAACGAATGTATAAAATGTAGCAAAGTTGACGTTAACGTAGTGAATTGGGAAACACCTGCAGTAAATCTTGTTTTTATCGACAACGCTTAGTAAACTAAATTAAACGTATTTGCGTCGATGTTTTTCTAGAAACGTAGATGAAGAATAAATAACTTAGAATATTTTTCAAAGTTTACTCTCTATCGAAGTCTACATCGTTAAGCAAGAATTCCAATATATTTCGTTTCGAAGAAAATAGATATTCAAAAGCGTGATTGATTTTAAATGAAACAATTTGAAGATGCATACAAATAACAAGAAACTCAATCGTTCGAACAAATGTTCCTTACATCTGGGAGATCGTCTAGAGAGGTTAAAATTCCTACGGCAGAAAAGGATTCGAGAGAGATACTTCTCTTTTTCTTGTTCAACTGAGAAAGTTACTCGATTCGCCCGATAAACTTGCAAGAGATTTTGGGGCATGCCGTTGGCGATAGCGAACTGTATTCAATCAAAAAAGAAGCCAGAGGAAAGAGGACTTACCGATGTCCCTCGCGACGTATCTGCCACTTTCCAAGGCTGAGGCTAGTTTCACTATACCCTGGAGTTTCTTGCTGCAAATTGGACTCCAGACTGCTAGTTGACACGCCTTGTAGCAACGTTCAGGGCATATCTCTCTCACCTCAAGGGGCTAGAAAATATAGAAAATATACATTAAAAAGATTTGATGTGTTTACTCTCTTTTTATTTCTTCAAAGAGTTTGTTTTTTCGATCGATTTGTAAGTTTCAAAAACAATACTGCAATCTCTCTCTAAGAAATAAGATACGCTCGTGCGATTTCGTTGCTTCGCGATGTCGATTGCTAGGAAAAAGGTCAAGAAGGTACTGCGTTATCCTTACGTAAATGATGATCAAAAAAGTATAGAAATCTCATCGAATAAGGCTTATGGAAGTATTAACCGATGTCTAAAGAAAGAGACTCTTTCTTGACACGCTAAAAAACAAGGGGCAACTTTAAAATTGTTACGATATTCCTTTGTTAGTTCAACCTAAATTCGAAGGATCGATAATTTAAGGTAATTTGAAGTAACGTCTAAAATTTAAAAGTTCCAAGAGAACTTTTTCACTGGTTTTTCTTTTTTCTTTTTCTAATTAATTGCAGCGAGTAAATGAAATTGCTGGACAAAGTAAATTTTAAACTCGCAAATTCGAAATAACGTACTTTGTTATTATTCAAAGAGGCAACAACCTCTTAAAAGAAAAAGAAGAAGTCGAGATTAAAATAATTAAAATCAAGCAATCCGTAAGTTTACAGCATAGGAAATAAAAACACATTTTGCTAAAAGTTCAGAAAAGAATGAAAGAGAAACTGAAATAGACTTTTGCGGATGGTTTCGTCGACAAGTCGGGAAAAAAGGGGAAAAGCAGTATACGTCGAATCTCGGTACTGCTAATGTCGTATAAGAATTCAAACCGTTTTTCGTTCTTACGAAGGAGAGACATCCTTACCCATAGAATACAATAAAACTTATCGAGACAATGCTCCAGTATTAAGCATGCGATATTCTGGCGAATCCGTTGCAGTCGAGTCATGATCAGAATTCACGGAAAAGAAAACAGAGAAGAGTTAAGAACGGCGTTCCGATTACGCACCGTTGGAATTGCAAAGGCTTTTTCCAGTATTTGGAAAACGAAACCTCCTATTCGTCCTCGTTGAAAGGAAGCAAGATGGTGGCTAGAAAAAAGACTACAAATTCGAGGGTTGTGTCGCCACTGCTACAGGGTTCGAGTATTTTGCTAATTAGGTCGCCTAACTGACTACCAGGCTTCTGGAATGTTAGCTATTCATTTGTTATTTCTCCTACGAGACCTTCTCATACCTCTTTCCTATTCTCTCTCTCCTCTCTCTCTCTCTCTCTCTCTCTCTCTCTCTCTCTCTCTCTCTCTCTCTCTCTGTTCTCTCTCTCCTCTCTCTCTCTCTCTCCTCTCTCTCTCTCTCTCTCTCTGTCTCTCTCTCTTCTCTCTCTCTCTCTCCTCTCTCTCTCTCTCTCTCCTCTCCTCTCTCTCTCTCTCTCTCTCTCTCTCATCCCCCACTTTATCTTCTTCAATTAATATTTTCGAGTCATTTTTGTCAATTCGTTCTATTATCATCTAACGTTTAATATACAAAAACGTCTGAGATGTCACTTGTTTATTATGTCATTTAAAACATGTTAATGTCTCTGAGACGACAAAAAATTTACACTGATTAAATTTCCTTTTAGTCAGCCTATAAAATTAATATTACAGAAAAATATAATTTATACACATGCAATATTTTATATATAAAAAATAAAATATTTAATAATATATATATATATATATATATATATATATATATATATAAATTAGATGGACGCATAATTTCATAGTGTTTTTTGTTGTTAAAAAAGATTTGTCCAAAAGAAAAGAATTTTTATAAATAAAAAGTAACATCCTATATAAAAATGTATCAATAAGATGCTCAATAAATATTATAGGAACGGAAACAACATGGCAATATAAAAAATAATATAAAAAAAGAGAAAAATAATAATCAATATGAAGACTATCATCAGTATGGAGAGAGCAGAATATAGCAAAACAGAGTAGAATAGAGTAGAGAGTACAAGAGAGCATAATAGAGCAGAATAGAGTGGAGTAGTTGAGTTTTATCGAGCATAGAGTGTCGGGCGAATTTACAGACGAGAGGAAATTTGTATATTTCGGGAGACAGTAGAGAACCTGTTTATATCTTCATTTTAATAAAAGTATACGTTATTTTTCAAATACTCTGGCCTAAATCCACCTCTATATATATATATATATAGGTCTCTCTCTCTCTCTCTCTCTCTCTCTCTCTATATATATATATATATATATATATATATATATATATATATTTATAAATATAAAAAATTGTAATATTTTTCATTTATAATATATTTTCTGACATTTAATAATTTGTCGCGGCTGTATGCAAATAGCTCCGTGAGCACATTTGTACCGTGGACATACGATTGAGATTCCTATTCTATAATACAGGTAATTTTATTTGTAAGAATTGATATATATTAAATAATATTTTTAATCGTATCAAATTTTATTGTATTTATATGTCAAAAGGTTACAAGTCTCAATTATTTCAAATAAGGAAGCTTTCGATTGAAGTTCCGTACATGTCCCTTTATGAGGAAGTGAATTTTATGTTTTCAAATGATTAAAAAAAGGATTTTTCTTTTCTACGTGTTTCAAGTGGGTAAGGAAGAAATAATGCAAAAAAGAGAAAAAGAAGAAGAGAGGGATAGATAAAGAGAGTGAGTAAGAGCTTGTTAGAAGTTTTGTGTCACTACTCTCGTGCTTTTAACCGTGCATTGAATTTGTCGAAAGTTTCTGTGAGCTGCTGGTGAAAATACGCGTGCACCCTTATCTTTTGCCAATATTTGCGTTAGAACGTGACCATGCATAAACTGTCGACATTTTAGTTATTCTTTTAGCTTAACTGAAAGATAATATGACAATGTTACTCGCGAAGAACATTTTTCTAACGAGTTATTCGTGTAATAGAATCTTTTATAATTTAATCGATTCGATCGAGGATAAGCTTTCACCGATGTGAAGCAAACCGTTGACTAGAAATAACTGTGAGATGCGTCTCGATTCATTGGTTATTGTCACGCGTGTGATATATCTTAGTATACACCAGTTTACGAGGATAAATGTCGGAAGTGAAAGAGGAGAGAGAGAGGAAGGTAGCTCGATCAGACAATTCTCTCTAAACTCAGTTTGCTAAGCGATAGCAATTCCTTCGAGATACTATTACAGGCTTTCCTACTGTGTGAACGCAGCTGCATATATGGCTGCATCGACTTTGCCCTCAACGATTGAAACGGTTTTCCACTGACAATGAATCAGTAAACACGAAACAAGCTATCTCGAAAATGTATTTTCGCTTGTAACACAGGACGCACACGTAAAATGTCTTTTTTATTATATTCGTAAAAGGTTCTTTGTACACACTTAATTCCTCCCCTTTATACATTACACGCTTTTACGCTGTTCACAGATTGTTTTAGATTGACTTACAACTCTTATTAAACAAATTAAAGAGAATGAAATGTTATTTTATCTGTTGATTATTACTTACCACATAGAGACCTTCCAGAGCACCAAGCAATGTTACCAGCTCAACGTTTTCGAAACGGACATCTGGTAGAAGTGCCAGCAATGGACATCTCACGCCAGCTTTGAGAGCTCTGTTGAACGAAATCGTCTAATTAGATTGGTGACTGGAGATAAATGGATTTTTTTCCCTATCTACTGGTTTCTGTTATAACCATGTAAAAAGAAACAAAATCGATCGCAAAGAAAAAGGTAAGGCAGATAAATGAAGTTAACAACTTATTGCAAGACAAAGATTCTACAAAATGGATAGAAATGAAAAGGGTACTCTCATAAAATATATTATCGGTATATTAGTCATATATAAATGTAGAATAGTAGCTTTAAATTTTAAGATAGCGATAAAGATAATTAAATGTCACAGAAAGAAAGATTTAATGATATCATTAAGAAGTGAAAAATCTTTGCTAGGTGCCATTGAAAGCAGGAAAACGATATCGGCTGACGTTACTCCCAAGTTTCCTCGATTATCACCACAGCAGGAATTTCATTTTTCAAGCAAATTTCACGAGAATCGAACGAACGGATCGCACGGAATTTCCTTTGCAGACACAGATACACTTACGCGCGAAAGTCGTGTGAAAACGTACACAGATATATTTCAGTGTAATAGCGTACTGTCTCATGAACATACACACATAGAAGTAGAATCCAATACGCGAGGTAAGTGTACGAAACGCGAGTATTCGGAGAGGCAATAGCGTGAGATATTCTCTCTCTCTCTCTCTCTCTCTCTCTCTCTCTCTCTCTCACTCTCTCTCTCTCTCCTTCTAATAGGACAGACAGTTCTGGAATGCGAGTGAAGGTGTCTAAAATCGAGCGAATGTGATATCGAAGACTATTTGATTAATTACTTCGAACAAATATGGTGTGCATTAAACCACAGCCAGTTAATGGCGCCAACCGATTTTCTCCATCTTCCTTTTTTTTTTCATCGGAGGACGAAGAAAATCGGCAAAAGCGACGATCTGAAAAGAGATTATTCGTTTTTTAGCGCTAACGCGTCATCGTTCTCGTTGCCGGATTTAATTATCTTCGTTTCGTGCTGGAAGAACGACTTTTTTTCCTGCGTTTTCAATTTCCGCGTCAGGCTTAGACACGCTTAGACAAAAGAGCGTGTCGAAATTCTGCGCATAATATGTAAATATTAAAAAAGATAGAGAGAAATGAGAGAATGACGAGAGAGAGAGAGATAGAGAGAGAGAGAGAGAGAGAGAGAGAGAGAGAGAGAGAGAGAGAGAGAGAGAGAGAGAGAAGAGAGAGAGAGAGAGAGAGAGAGAGAGAGAGAGAGAGAAAGAAAGGAAAAGAGAGAGAGAGGAATAAAAAGAGTTTCGTCGAATGTTCGTAACATCGATAGTTCGGAACATATACCAAAATGTTTTATCGACAGGTTAAACATTTAAATAGCTGCACTTTGCTTGACATTGGTGAGTTCTTGCGGATAATGGCCTATGTGCGAGGAAAAAAACTCATTTTTTCCACTCGAAAATCATGAGAAATTACTTTGAAACGGCAAATGAATCTTTCTATTAGACTTTTTGTATGAGTGCAACTTTAATTACATAATTGGAGGCGACAAATTAATTAATGGCGCACCACCACCAAATTTTATAAACTTTGCCGTGCTTCGAAACATGCATAAGTATAAATTGGATAAATATACTATGCAGTTTTCGATTGAAATCCTAAATTTAAAAGCAGCGAGTTTAACAAATTAAAACGAGAATAAATATTTTTGATTGTTGACACTAAACACTATACCGTGGTCACCGGTCAAATAGTATTGCTCAAAAGCGATCTCGGTGTACCAGGAATTAATGGGAGTTTAACTCCCACTATAAACCGTGCCGACACGGAAATAGATGTGTCATCGGACACCGTAAATCTGTAAATATGAAAAGTACAGAAAACATTGTACAAGAGAAACATACACGTTTAACGTTTTAACCTTTTAATTTAACCAGAAGATTGCATCGATAATATGTTCTTATATTTAAATGTGTGATCAATAGAGAGATCATTCGGTTACGATTTGTAAGAAATTGTTTTTGCAAATTTGTTTATAATAGAAAAACTTTTTTAATAAATTGTTTTTAATAACACGATAGAAAAATATTTTAAAAAATAAATCCTTTAATACGATCTTACAAATTTCTGCAATCTTTAGATCTGAAAATATTTCCTTTTTATTAATGATCCATATAATTTCTTTAATCTGTTAAAGGGTAAAAACGACTTAACTGTATAAAAAATGCACCGACACAGTGACCTAAATCCATTCTTGGAATTTACACACTTAGCTGAAGATCGACAATTCTATATACATGCCGCTATGATTAAAGGCTTTTTCTATTTCTCGTATTTGTGTACGATTCATCTTTCTATTAAAACTTTCAATTACGATTTTTCAAAGGAACACATATCTATTTTATCTTCAGAACGAAAAGTTGTTAAGTCTTTTTGTAAGAAAGACTATTTTTATAAAAAAAGTTCCTTTTGATTTATGAACTTAAATAATACCGATTACCGATATATTAGGTGTACAACTTTGCTTCTTTTTTTCCGAAATTCGAGGCTTTATTAAAAAAATTGGTTATACATTTATGATTCAAAGTATTGTCCATCGCTGGCCATTACTTTCTCCCATTTTTCGGGCAGCGTACGAATCCCGCGTTGAAAAAACTGGTCATCTTTTGAAGCAATCCACAAATCGAAAACGGCGGAAGCAAAGTTGTACACTTAATAATAAAATCGATTTTGTCGAATGTATTATAAAACATTTTTCATAAGTGTACAACGTTTTCAATTAATTTTTCAAATTGATCTTCTCGAAAATAAAATTAATATTTATAAATTTACCGTACGATACCCTTCGTGGCGGCCTCGCCAAAGCTTCGTACATCATGATAATCCATGTTGAGTGGTCCGGTTGGACTATAAATAAGTCTTTTCGCAGGTAGGTTGATCGAAAGGACAGCACCGATTACGCCGAGGGCAGAATCGATCTGTGCAGCGCTATAGAGGACCGTTTTGAACGGTTCTGGCTCATCGAAACCAGGCGCACTCCCGGAGACCAAGATTATACCATCGTAGTCGCAGCTGCAGATGTTCGGTTCGATCTTCAGCTGACACGGCATCCATCTAAAACAGATTGTCATCTTATCGATTCTCAAAAATACGATCAGTGTATGGCTATTCAGTTACAAGCTATTATGCATAAACTCTTCGGGAAATAAAAGGAAATTTGGCAAAATGAAACTTCATAGTTAAATTCCGACTAAATTTTATACAAATCAATGTATTCGTTTAATACCTTTCATAAATACTTTTTTTAAATAAAACACAGGAGAATTCATTGTCATTCTGTTTATATTAGACTTTACTCTTATTATAAAGTATACGAGTTTATTCTCATTATAAAGTATACGTACTTTTGGTCTTCTAAATGTCGCAAAAGACATTCTAAAAATAGATTATATGAATAATTTAATATTTAAATGTCAAGATATTCAATCTTTTGAAATTTTACAAAATTATCTTTTCTGTCCTAGATAATATCGCAAAAGTATACAATTCAAATTCAGAGTAAGCAAAACGAAAAGATCATTTTCATTGTAAACGAAATTCGTTTGTATATCGAAAAAAACATTCGATATGTCGATATTTGCATTTTCGAGGCATTGAAGTGGAGATAAATCGGACGAGGAGAAAACAAGATCCATTGATACCAACAATAATGGAATATTATTCGTCTCATCTTTCTCTCGTATCCGACGCTCCATTTTGAAGGATGAATGAAACGATAAATACTCCGCGTTGACCGATTATCAATACGTATTCATTTTCTGCTCGCGCAGAATTTCTCTTTCTCTTTCACTCCTTTATTCGACTCGTCGATTTTACGATTTTTCGCTGTGGACGAGAAACGAATGTCACGATTCAAGCTAGCAATGAGTTATCATTGGGTCTCGCACTCGCTCCATTTAATAGTCTATAATACGTATAAACCGAGTTATGCTCGTTGAACACGTCGCACGCATTGTGTGCCCGCCCGCGAACTTGGTAGAGCGAATAAAAAGGTATGGTTCGATCGCAATTGCAACGTTTACAATCTAAACCGTACTACGGAAGCGAGTTGTCACGTCTAACGAAAACAAATATCTAAAAACATATACTACATAAGGAAATACAATCGTTTACATGAGAAGAAAAACTAGAAGAGGAAGAAGGGCAAAATTAAAAACTTTTTTATTTAAAGAATTTTAACAGCTGTGAGAACCCATGATTTCTAAATTACAAATTTAGATGCTTGTCATTGTATTAAATGTTTCCACGTCTTCACGTATACCGTTTCTCACGGTATCCGCATAACGACCTGTGTGTACGAGCGTCGGCTATAGATGGTCTCCGCGTGATACCATTTGACTATCAGCCCCGCGATACTTTTGTTTTTAGGCATGCATATTTTTCGGTGCAGTACTCCGTTCAGTGGCGTTACTCTGACGGAGCGCACTGCCGTAGCGAAAGGATTAAAAAAAAACTCGTAAACCATAAACGTGAATCACTCCTGATTTTTTCACGTCTATGGAAAGCGTGAAAAGTATTCACATGGAATTTTTAATTTTTTAATTCACGACAGTGAAAATAATTGAAAAATATAATTATTTGCGTACACATTCTGTTTTACGCTTGTTGCTACCATGACAGAAAATCAAACCGAATTTATTCTGTCATGACTGAATCGTAGAGGTGATAATAGCGTAGGAAATCTTCATGATAACATGTTCACCAGTCGTAGTTCATGAAAGCGTAATTCATGTTCATCTCTTGTGAAAACACAACATTATTCTTTCAATCAGTTAATTTATAAATCTTTTCACAATCTTCTGTTGGATTATTTTTCAAAAAATTTCATTTCATACTTATTTATTCCTATGTATTTTCCTTTGTCAAAAAAAAAAAAAAATAAAGCCTACAGTATGGAAATGACAAGCCAAGCTGTTTGAAACGTAATTTTGATAAAATGATAAAAAACTACAAAGAAAGGACGAGAACAGACGAAAACGAAAAGCAAAGAAACACGTGAAACATAAATAATCTTTAAATCACCGTATAATATAATATAAATTTATAAATGAAAAAGAATAGCACTCTAGCATGTGTCGTTAATGGAAATGAGAAGCTATATTATATTACGTACACATACATTAATTGCAACTCTCGATTTATAAGTTATATTAAATTTATAAGCTTGTAAAACATCCAACGTAAAGGAGCATATAATATAGTTCGTTTTTCCGTACGACGGTACTGAAAGAAGAAAGTTTTCGAAGTGAAAATTTTTTATTCGTAAGAAGCCGATAACGGAAGAAGAGAGAAACGTTCCTACTCTCTCTTCTACTTCGTATACTTCATATGCTTACGCAGTAGATACTATAAATTCTGCAGTATATTACGTGTTGACAAGTGTTCGAAAATCGTGAAATTTGGTGAGTTTTAATATGATGGAATAAAAGAGCAGCGAACGTGCCGGTGCTGCTTATTTATTTAGGCTAACGGTCCTGATCAGACAGTCACGTCTTTAAGAAAACGAACATCTAAAATTCTATTAAATAATAATAAATCCATGGTTGTCAAAAGAAATCACTTGTTACTGATACTTGCTTTAGCTATTAATATTCACAGATCTCAAGGAAATATTTTCAGACAGGTCGTATTTATAAATACGGCAGAACATAATCAAGGCAATTGGTGTATGTAGTTTTATCATGAGTCACGAACATTAACGGACTTTATACCGTTATAAAAAACAATAATCCAAAATTTCGTCACGATCGACAATCAAATTCAGTGATTTATTTACAAGATGGGGGCTATATCTTAATTGATTACAAATATTCGACAAAATTTTAATCGATTTTATGCTGAATAGAAGAATACCTTCGCTTTACTTGTTTAATCGTCAAAGTCTGCTAGCTCATTCTGTGCATATGGATGATTCTGTTAATTTAACAGGGATATGGATGAAGAACGAAATAAAAATAGACATTCCTAATTTTTATTGTATTATACAATTTAACCTTTTTAATACCACGTCTATCCACAGAGTACATGCGAAGAATGTCACGGCCGATTTGTTATGGACGCTTCTGCGAATAATTTCATTAAAAAAAAATCATAATGCACGGGACCGATACATCACGGCAAATTTCGCATAGGTAACGAGGGTCGATATATCGGCCCACTAGCAGTACGTAAAATTAAACGTTGAAACATGAAAGCTGGAAGAGAAGTAATTTACATGAATGAAAATGATAAATGTTGTAACTCATAATATGGATTTGAATTTAAAACGACTCAATTCAGTGAATATCCATTCTACAGAAATTGTCGATTTTTGTACAGCTCAGGGTCAATTGGAAAATGAACGAATGATTCTTATGGTCGTCATCTACACATTGATGGACAAAAACATTGATGAGATCATTGGATTTCATTCAAAGAATCTTGCTACACTAATGAGAGTACGAAATTGTTGTGAACAAATCTGGACAAATTATCAATGATTCTCAGTGGAAATTTCAACATTAATTTTGATCCAGAAGAAGAAAAATGACGGATCACATTCTTGGAGAAAAATTCAATTTCAAATTAAATGCTGAAATGAATAAATCCATCACCAGGTTAGGCACTAAAATTGATCCAGTATTTCCACATTATTTAGACGGAAATATAGTGGAAATATAGTCGAAAATATTTATATTATAAATTTAAATTATATTAAATTTAATTTATATTATAAAATAATATAAATACTTGTATTATTTTAATTATCATAAGCCAATAATTTAATTCTTAAAGTATGATCTGATAGAGATCGATATGTGCATAAAGATTAAAATATTTAATTTAATTACATTATGTTTACTCGATTTATTATCGTCTCCTAATTCTAGTATCTTACAACTTTTTCACATTAAGAAAATTTTACGGTTTTTATATAAAAAAAATGATAAGAAGTTTCATTCTTAGATAAGCTTGTCTCTTGTGAACTCCGTTACTTATTTCCTTTTCTCGACAGAAGACATACGAGTGGTCGCGTGGTCATCGACCGTCAAGCCGTAATCAATAAAACGTGTCTCGAAGGCATGAAGAGTTCGTTAAAATTTGCAACGGGGATTCAAGGAAAGAGCCGTTAAATATGATTATAAGAATTTGAGGTGAAATTCGCAAAGAGATTCTACTTAGTAGTAAGTTACTGGACTAACTGTTGGAAGTAATTATTAGCTAGTCTCCCCGGCGGCGATGCTCGAAGGTAGTTAGACAATGCATTTGCATTTATATTAACAATATGAACAAATGTTAAGTGATCGCCTTACGTTTGCTACCAATGCAAATATCTGTCGATAAAGCCGTTGGAAAGGAAATGATAAAAACTGATAGGAACGCTTATCCAATGCTATCTAGTGTTATCCGATATTAGATTAAAATATTATGTTACAATATTATGTATAAATGTATAGAAGATATATAATTCGTTTAATCGGAAGCACTCAAAATCTCTGGGATGCTTTCCTATGCGATGAATAGATAAACGAAAAAGAGAGAGAGGGTGCGCTGAGTATCGAGTTTATAAAGTGGAACGTGACTACAATTTGTCTATCTCGCTTTAACGATGGCAACTTTTCACGATGATAAGGTTAAAACGGACAATATACAAAATATTATTTCAATGCGCGGATCTGCCTATTCTACACGAACCATCGAACGAAACGAGTTTTCAGTAAATCGAAATAGGAAATCGTAATTTGAAGGACAATAACCGTATCTCGTTAAATAATATATATATATTTACATTATACTATTTTAAGTAACGATTTCACCTTATAATAATAACTAATGGATTTATGATAAATATATACAAAAACATCTAATAATAAACTTTGGTGCATATATCAACTTTTTTCAAGTTCTTAAGCTATTTCAGTCAATCTAACTGATTATAAAAATGTTATTTGGCACGATTTAATTTTACATAGCATTTATATAAGTTAACAACGACGGAGAAAAGAATTCGGGTGGTATGAAAAAGATATAGAAAGCATAAGCGATTTGTGTTTCATCGGAAATTAAAATTTCAGTGTTTCGATATCTACTACTGACTCTCGTGAATAATATAACATTTACTACGTCTCTGTGATCATATACTCCAACATAGGCTTTAATTATGCATACACTTGCAATACTTTATTTTTCAGGAAGAAAAGAACGAAAAAGGAAAAGAATAGAAAGGAAATATGCAAAGATAAAAATAAGATTATTGCTAAATTATACCGTTTATAATTAATGTCGTGAAATAATAAAACGCATGAAAAAGAATAGTTGGAAACAGCTAAATGTATGATTCGAGAAAAATTTATTCGGGGAATATTCTTTATAAATTAATCCGTACCAGTTTTTACGATCGATCACATCGTATATACAAATTAATTATTTGACGTAATTTTATTGCGAGTAAGACATTGAAATTATCGTCTGTTCTTGTTCCTTGGTTTAAAAATACCTTCTATTAACAAGAAATCTGAAAGATTAGTACGAAATTTGGTCGACTGACAGGTATAGAGGTTAGCTTGTGAACAAAGGATTCGACAGCCGGTGAGAGACGTACCGTCCCTAAAAAATAAAAAAGAAGAGAAAAAGAAGGGAAAAAAGGATCGCGGGAGCATCGAACCGGCGCGCTCGGAGTATGAACAGCGTTTTTTCTTTCGCGCATGTCGTAGTAGAAGTGCTGATTGTGGTGTGTGTGTGTGTGTGTGTGAGAGAGAGAAAGAGAGAGAGAGAGGTACATATACTCGTATAATATGACACATACATCGAAAGAGAAGAAGACGAAGGAAAACTCACCTCGACTCGACTGCCATGATGAGAAGCGTGTTTTACTGGCGAGAGAGAAGTCGCGTGTTGATAGAAAATTCTTCTATATATGTAATATCGGAGTTCGACTCCTAACTTACTACCACGGTTGTTCCTCCGATTGTAACGTTCGTCTAATGAGAGAAGAAAGAAAAAAAATGTCAACAAATGAGAAACGAAAGATATGTAGAAGGGGAATCTAGAAGGGAGACGCGACGAATCGACGATCGCTTGGAAACGTTACGACGAATCGTGAATTCCGAATAAATCAAAAATATTTTTGTCCTACGGTTAAATTTCAATACGACAGAGTTGAACGTAAAGAGGAAGGTGAGCCTATCTCACCAGGTGATAGGTCACGTGATTGGACTTATCGTGCCGTGGAGAAAAGGAAAAAGAATGACGAATGTTGTTATATTGAAGAAACGAAACGACAAACAACTTGACACAGCACAGGTCTTTCGATTACTAAACCTTCCGCCCCGTCGCTTTCCACGAATATAACCAGCCACGCTTCTGTTGCTATCACCGCTACTACTGCCATTACCACTGCTACTAAACCAACGGAGACGGCATTGGTACGTCATTGTCGGCTTTACAGTTTCCACGCACTGACAGTTTCGTGACCTTCCCCGTAGAGCGCTTTCAACTTTACCGCCTGTCGTAATCGTGTCTTTTCGCTGGAAATTTTAGTATCGAACTACAGTTCTTGCATTTTAAAGTGATTACGTCATAACCTCAAGCTACTCTGTTATCGTTTTTATAAGCATACTTTAAATAGATTCTTATTTTTGATAATGTAACGTAATGTTTTATTTATTTTGTGTTTTTCAGTAAAATCAACGAATTCCACACTTTTTTCTGAAGAAAAATATAATTTATCTTCGATCAAAATATTCGAAAACAAGAGAAAGAAAAAAATGGAGATGTGGGAGCT
>CAKKNJ020000078.1:0-49069 GCA_918808275.2 Dolichovespula sylvestris
CAACCCAGACGCAACCCAGACGCAACCCAGACGCAACCCAGACGCAACCCAGACGCAACCCAGACGCAACCCAGACGCAACCCAGACGCAACCCAGACGCAACCCAGACGCAACACAGACGCAACCCAGACGCAACCCAGACGCAACCCAGACGCAACCCAGACGCAACCCAGACGCAACCCAGACGCAACCCAGACGCAACCCAGACGCAACCCAGACGCAACCCAGACGCAACCCAGACGCAACCCAGACGCAACCCAGACGCAACCCAGACGCAACCCAGACGCAACCCAGACGCAACCCAGACGCAACCCAGACGCAACCCAGACGCAACCCAGACGCAACCCAGACGCAACCCAGACGCAACCCAGACGCAACCCAGACGCAACCCAGACGCAACCCAGACGCAACCCAGACGCAACCCAGACGCAACCCAGACGCAACCCAGACGCAACCCAGACGCAACCCAGACGCAACCCAGACGCAACCCAGACGCAACCCAGACGCAACCCAGACGCAACCCAGACGCAACCCAGACGCAACCCAGACGCAACCCAGACGCAACCCAGACGCAACCCAGACGCAACCCAGACGCAACCCAGACGCAACCCAGACGCAACCCAGACGCAACCCAGACGCAACCCAGACGCAACCCAG
Source organism: Dolichovespula sylvestris (assembly GCA_918808275.2). Classification (NCBI taxonomy): domain Eukaryota; kingdom Metazoa; phylum Arthropoda; class Insecta; order Hymenoptera; family Vespidae; genus Dolichovespula; species Dolichovespula sylvestris. The sequence goes on from CAKKNJ020000078.1 coordinate 658, forward strand.
ACGCAACCCAGACGCAACCCAGACGCAACCCAGACGCAACCCAGACGCAACCCAGACGCAACCCAGACGCAACCCAGACGCAACCCAGACGCAACCCAGACGCAACCCAGACGCAACCCAGACGCAACCCAGACGCAACCCAGACGCAACCCAGACGCAACCCAGACGCAACCCAGACGCAACCCAGACGCAACCCAGACGCAACCCAGACGCAACCCAGACGCAACCCAGACGCAACCCAGACGCAACCCAGACGCAACCCAGACGCAACCCAGACGCAACCCAGACGCAACCCAGACGCAACCCAGACGCAACCCAGACGCAACCCAGACGCAACCCAGACGCAACCCAGACGCAACCCAGACGCAACCCAGACGCAACCCAGACGCAACCCAGACGCAACCCAGACGCAACCCAGACGCAACCCAGACGCAACCCAGACGCAACCCAGACGCAACCCAGACGCAACCCAGACGCAACCCAGACGCAACCCAGACGCAACCCAGACGCAACCCAGACGCAACCCAGACGCAACCCAGACGCAACCCAGACGCAACCCAGACGCAACCCAGACGCAACCCAGACGCAACCCAGACGCAACCCAGACGCAACCCAGACGCAACCCAGACGCAACCCAGACGCAACCCAGACGCAACCCAGACGCAACCCAGACGCAACCCAGACGCAACCCAGACGCAACCCAGACGCAACCCAGACGCAACCCAGACGCAACCCAGACGCAACCCAGACGCAACCCAGACGCAACCCAGACGCAACCCAGACGCAACCCAGACGCAACCCAGACGCAACCCAGACGCAACCCAGACGCAACCCAGACGCAACCCAGACGCAACCCAGACGCAACCCAGACGCAACCCAGACGCAACCCAGACGCAACCCAGACGCAACCCAGACGCAACCCAGACGCAACCCAGACGCAACCCAGACGCAACCCAGACGCAACCCAGACGCAACCCAGACGCAACCCAGACGCAACCCAGACGCAACCCAGACGCAACCCAGACGCAACCCAGACGCAACCCAGACGCAACCCAGACGCAACCCAGACGCAACCCATACGCAACCCAGACGCAACCCAGACGCAACCCAGACGCAACCCAGACGCAACCCAGACGCAACCCAGACGCAACCCAGACGCAACCCAGACGCAACCCAGACGCAACCCAGACGCAACCCAGACGCAACCCAGACGCAACCCAGACGCAACCCAGACGCAACCCAGACGCAACCCAGACGCAACCCAGACGCAACCCAGACGCAACCCAGACGCAACCCAGACGCAACCCAGACGCAACCCAGACGCAACCCAGACGCAACCCAGACGCAACCCAGACGCAACCCAGACGCAACCCAGACGCAACCCAGACGCAACCCAGACGCAACCCAGACGCAACCCAGACGCAGACCCAGACGCAACCCAGACGCAACCCAGACGCAACCCAGACGCAACCCAGACGCAACCCAGACGCAACCCAGACGCAACCCAGACGCAACCCAGACGCAACCCAGACGCAACCCAGACGCAACCCAGACGCAACCCAGACGCAACCCAGACGCAACCCAGACGCAACCCAGACGCAACCCAGACGCAACCCAGACGCAACCCAGACGCAACCCAGACGCAACCCAGACGCAACCCAGACGCAACCCAGACGCAACCCAGACGCAACCCAGACGCAACCCAGACGCAACCCAGACGCAACCCAGACGCAACCCAGACGCAACCCAGACGCAACCCAGACGCAACCCAGACGCAACCCAGACGCAACCCAGACGCAACCCAGACGCAACCCAGACGCAACCCAGACGCAACCCAGACGCAACCCAGACGCAACCCAGACGCAACCCAGACGCAACCCAGACGCAACCCAGACGCAACCCAGACGCAACCCAGACGCAACCCAGACGCAACCCAGACGCAACCCAGACGCAACCCAGACGCAACCCAGACGCAACCCAGACGCAACCCAGACGCAACCCAGACGCAACCCAGACGCAACCCAGACGCAACCCAGACGCAACCCAGACGCAACCCAGACGCAACCCAGACGCAACCCAGACGCAACCCAGACGCAACCCAGACGCAACCCAGACGCAACCCAGACGCAACCCAGACGCAACCCAGACGCAACCCAGACGCAACCCAGACGCAACCCAGACGCAACCCAGACGCAACCCAGACGCAACCCAGACGCAACCCAGACGCAACCCAGACGCAACCCAGACGCAACCCAGACGCAACCCAGACGCAACCCAGACGCAACCCAGACGCAACCCAGACGCAACCCAGACGCAACCCAGACGCAACCCAGACGCAACCCAGACGCAACCCAGACGCAACCCAGACGCAACCCAGACGCAACCCAGACGCAACCCAGACGCAACCCAGACGCAACCCAGACGCAACCCAGACGCAACCCAGACGCAACCCAGACGCAACCCAGACGCAACCCAGACGCAACCCAGACGCAACCCAGACGCAACCCAGACGCAACCCAGACGCAACCCAGACGCAACCCAGACGCAACCCAGACGCAACCCAGACGCAACCCAGACGCAACCCAGACGCAACCCAGACGCAACCCAGACGCAACCCAGACGCAACCCAGACGCAACCCAGACGCAACCCAGACGCAACCCAGACGCAACCCAGACGCAACCCAGACGCAACCCAGACGCAACCCAGACGCAACCCAGACGCAACCCAGACGCAACCCAGACGCAACCCAGACGCAACCCAGACGCAACCCAGACGCAACCCAGACGCAACCCAGACGCAACCCAGACGCAACCCAGACGCAACCCAGACGCAACCCAGACGCAACCCATACGCAACCCAGACGCAACCCAGACGCAACCCAGACGCAACCCAGACGCAACCCAGACGCAACCCAGACGCAACCCAGACGCAACCCAGACGCAACCCAGACGCAACCCAGACGCAACCCAGACGCAACCCAGACGCAACCCAGACGCAACCCAGACGCAACCCAGACGCAACCCAGACGCAACCCAGACGCAACCCAGACGCAACCCAGACGCAACCCAGACGCAACCCAGACGCAACCCAGACGCAACCCAGACGCAACCCAGACGCAACCCAGACGCAACCCAGACGCAACCCAGACGCAACCCAGACGCAACCCAGACGCAACCCAGACGCAACCCAGACGCAACCCAGACGCAACCCAGACGCAACCCAGACGCAACCCAGACGCAACCCAGACGCAACCCAGACGCAACCCAGACGCAACCCAGACGCAACCCAGACGCAACCCAGACGCAACCCAGACGCAACCCAGACGCAACCCAGACGCAACCCAGACGCAACCCAGACGCAACCCAGACGCAACCCAGACGCAACCCAGACGCAACCCAGACGCAACCCAGACGCAACCCAGACGCAACCCAGACGCAACCCAGACGCAACCCAGACGCAACCCAGACGCAACCCAGACGCAACCCAGACGCAACCCAGACGCAACCCAGACGCAACCCAGACGCAACCCAGACGCAACCCAGACGCAACCCAGACGCAACCCAGACGCAACCCAGACGCAACCCAGACGCAACCCAGACGCAACCCAGACGCAACCCAGACGCAACCCAGACGCAACCCAGACGCAACCCAGACGCAACCCAGACGCAACCCAGACGCAACCCAGACGCAACCCAGACGCAACCCAGACGCAACCCAGACGCAACCCAGACGCAACCCAGACGCAACCCAGACGCAACCCAGACGCAACCCAGACGCAACCCAGACGCAACCCAGACGCAACCCAGACGCAACCCAGACGCAACCCAGACGCAACCCAGACGCAACCCAGACGCAACCCAGACGCAACCCAGACGCAACCCAGACGCAACCCAGACGCAACCCAGACGCAACCCAGACGCAACCCAGACGCAACCCAGACGCAACCCAGACGCAACCCAGACGCAACCCAGACGCAACCCAGACGCAACCCAGACGCAACCCAGACGCAACCCAGACGCAACCCAGACGCAACCCAGACGCAACCCAGACGCAACCCAGACGCAACCCAGACGCAACCCAGACGCAACCCAGACGCAACCCAGACGCAACCCAGACGCAACCCAGACGCAACCCAGACGCAACCCAGACGCAACCCAGACGCAACCCAGACGCAACCCAGACGCAACCCAGACGCAACCCAGACGCAACCCAGACGCAACCCAGACGCAACCCAGACGCAACCCAGACGCAACCCAGACGCAACCCAGACGCAACCCAGACGCAACCCAGACGCAACCCAGACGCAACCCAGACGCAACCCAGACGCAACCCAGACGCAACCCAGACGCAACCCAGACGCAACCCAGACGCAACCCAGACGCAACCCAGACGCAACCCAGACGCAACCCAGACGCAACCCAGACGCAACCCAGACGCAACCCAGACGCAACCCAGACGCAACCCAGACGCAACCCAGACGCAACCCAGACGCAACCCAGACGCAACCCAGACGCAACCCAGACGCAACCCAGACGCAACCCAGACGCAACCCAGACGCAACCCAGACGCAACCCAGACGCAACCCAGACGCAACCCAGACGCAACCCAGACGCAACCCAGACGCAACCCAGACGCAACCCAGACGCAACCCAGACGCAACCCAGACGCAACCCAGACGCAACCCAGACGCAACCCAGACGCAACCCAGACGCAACCCAGACGCAACCCAGACGCAACCCAGACGCAACCCAGACGCAACCCAGACGCAACCCAGACGCAACCCAGACGCAACCCAGACGCAACCCAGACGCAACCCAGACGCAACCCAGACGCAACCCAGACGCAACCCAGACGCAACCCAGACGCAACCCAGACGCAACCCAGACGCAACCCAGACGCAACCCAGACGCAACCCAGACGCAACCCAGACGCAACCCAGACGCAACCCAGACGCAACCCAGACGCAACCCAGACGCAACCCAGACGCAACCCAGACGCAACCCAGACGCAACCCAGACGCAACCCAGACGCAACCCAGACGCAACCCAGACGCAACCCAGACGCAACCCAGACGCAACCCAGACGCAACCCAGACGCAACCCAGACGCAACCCAGACGCAACCCAGACGCAACCCAGACGCAACCCAGACGCAACCCAGACGCAACCCAGACGCAACCCAGACGCAACCCAGACGCAACCCAGACGCAACCCAGACGCAACCCAGACGCAACCCAGACGCAACCCAGACGCAACCCAGACGCAACCCAGACGCAACCCAGACGCAACCCAGACGCAACCCAGACGCAACCCAGACGCAACCCAGACGCAACCCAGACGCAACCCAGACGCAACCCAGACGCAACCCAGACGCAACCCAGACGCAACCCAGACGCAACCCAGACGCAACCCAGACGCAACCCAGACGCAACCCAGACGCAACCCAGACGCAACCCAGACGCAACCCAGACGCAACCCAGACGCAACCCAGACGCAACCCAGACGCAACCCAGACGCAACCCAGACGCAACCCAGACGCAACCCAGACGCAACCCAGACGCAACCCAGACGCAACCCAGACGCAACCCAGACGCAACCCAGACGCAACCCAGACGCAACCCAGACGCAACCCAGACGCAACCCAGACGCAACCCAGACGCAACCCAGACGCAACCCAGACGCAACCCAGACGCAACCCAGACGCAACCCAGACGCAACCCAGACGCAACCCAGACGCAACCCAGACGCAACCCAGACGCAACCCAGACGCAACCCAGACGCAACCCAGACGCAACCCAGACGCAACCCAGACGCAACCCAGACGCAACCCAGACGCAACCCAGACGCAACCCAGACGCAACCCAGACGCAACCCAGACGCAACCCAGACGCAACCCAGACGCAACCCAGACGCAACCCAGACGCAACCCAGACGCAACCCAGACGCAACCCAGACGCAACCCAGACGCAACCCAGACGCAACCCAGACGCAACCCAGACGCAACCCAGACGCAACCCAGACGCAACCCAGACGCAACCCAGACGCAACCCAGACGCAACCCAGACGCAACCCAGACGCAACCCAGACGCAACCCAGACGCAACCCAGACGCAACCCAGACGCAACCCAGACGCAACCCAGACGCAACCCAGACGCAACCCAGACGCAACCCAGACGCAACCCAGACGCAACCCAGACGCAACCCAGACGCAACCCAGACGCAACCCAGACGCAACCCAGACGCAACCCAGACGCAACCCAGACGCAACCCAGACGCAACCCAGACGCAACCCAGACGCAACCCAGACGCAACCCAGACGCAACCCAGACGCAACCCAGACGCAACCCAGACGCAACCCAGACGCAACCCAGACGCAACCCAGACGCAACCCAGACGCAACCCAGACGCAACCCAGACGCAACCCAGACGCAACCCAGACGCAACCCAGACGCAACCCAGACGCAACCCAGACGCAACCCAGACGCAACCCAGACGCAACCCAGACGCAACCCAGACGCAACCCAGACGCAACCCAGACGCAACCCAGACGCAACCCAGACGCAACCCAGACGCAACCCAGACGCAACCCAGACGCAACCCAGACGCAACCCAGACGCAACCCAGACGCAACCCAGACGCAACCCAGACGCAACCCAGACGCAACCCAGACGCAACCCAGACGCAACCCAGACGCAACCCAGACGCAACCCAGACGCAACCCAGACGCAACCCAGACGCAACCCAGACGCAACCCAGACGCAACCCAGACGCAACCCAGACGCAACCCAGACGCAACCCAGACGCAACCCAGACGCAACCCAGACGCAACCCAGACGCAACCCAGACGCAACCCAGACGCAACCCAGACGCAACCCAGACGCAACCCAGACGCAACCCAGACGCAACCCAGACGCAACCCAGACGCAACCCAGACGCAACCCAGACGCAACCCAGACGCAACCCAGACGCAACCCAGACGCAACCCAGACGCAACCCAGACGCAACCCAGACGCAACCCAGACGCAACCCAGACGCAACCCAGACGCAACCCAGACGCAACCCAGACGCAACCCAGACGCAACCCAGACGCAACCCAGACGCAACCCAGACGCAACCCAGACGCAACCCAGACGCAACCCAGACGCAACCCAGACGCAACCCAGACGCAACCCAGACGCAACCCAGACGCAACCCAGACGCAACCCAGACGCAACCCAGACGCAACCCAGACGCAACCCAGACGCAACCCAGACGCAACCCAGACGCAACCCAGACGCAACCCAGACGCAACCCAGACGCAACCCAGACGCAACCCAGACGCAACCCAGACGCAACCCAGACGCAACCCAGACGCAACCCAGACGCAACCCAGACGCAACCCAGACGCAACCCAGACGCAACCCAGACGCAACCCAGACGCAACCCAGACGCAACCCAGACGCAACCCAGACGCAACCCAGACGCAACCCAGACGCAACCCAGACGCAACCCAGACGCAACCCAGACGCAACCCAGACGCAACCCAGACGCAACCCAGACGCAACCCAGACGCAACCCAGACGCAACCCAGACGCAACCCAGACGCAACCCAGACGCAACCCAGACGCAACCCAGACGCAACCCAGACGCAACCCAGACGCAACCCAGACGCAACCCAGACGCAACCCAGACGCAACCCAGACGCAACCCAGACGCAACCCAGACGCAACCCAGACGCAACCCAGACGCAACCCAGACGCAACCCAGACGCAACCCAGACGCAACCCAGACGCAACCCAGACGCAACCCAGACGCAACCCAGACGCAACCCAGACGCAACCCAGACGCAACCCAGACGCAACCCAGACGCAACCCAGACGCAACCCAGACGCAACCCAGACGCAACCCAGACGCAACCCAGACGCAACCCAGACGCAACCCAGACGCAACCCAGACGCAACCCAGACGCAACCCAGACGCAACCCAGACGCAACCCAGACGCAACCCAGACGCAACCCAGACGCAACCCAGACGCAACCCAGACGCAACCCAGACGCAACCCAGACGCAACCCAGACGCAACCCAGACGCAACCCAGACGCAACCCAGACGCAACCCAGACGCAACCCAGACGCAACCCAGACGCAACCCAGACGCAACCCAGACGCAACCCAGACGCAACCCAGACGCAACCCAGACGCAACCCAGACGCAACCCAGACGCAACCCAGACGCAACCCAGACGCAACCCAGACGCAACCCAGACGCAACCCAGACGCAACCCAGACGCAACCCAGACGCAACCCAGACGCAACCCAGACGCAACCCAGACGCAACCCAGACGCAACCCAGACGCAACCCAGACGCAACCCAGACGCAACCCAGACGCAACCCAGACGCAACCCAGACGCAACCCAGACGCAACCCAGACGCAACCCAGACGCAACCCAGACGCAACCCAGACGCAACCCAGACGCAACCCAGACGCAACCCAGACGCAACCCAGACGCAACCCAGACGCAACCCAGACGCAACCCAGACGCAACCCAGACGCAACCCAGACGCAACCCAGACGCAACCCAGACGCAACCCAGACGCAACCCAGACGCAACCCAGACGCAACCCAGACGCAACCCAGACGCAACCCAGACGCAACCCAGACGCAACCCAGACGCAACCCAGACGCAACCCAGACGCAACCCAGACGCAACCCAGACGCAACCCAGACGCAACCCAGACGCAACCCAGACGCAACCCAGACGCAACCCAGACGCAACCCAGACGCAACCCAGACGCAACCCAGACGCAACCCAGACGCAACCCAGACGCAACCCAGACGCAACCCAGACGCAACCCAGACGCAACCCAGACGCAACCCAGACGCAACCCAGACGCAACCCAGACGCAACCCAGACGCAACCCAGACGCAACCCAGACGCAACCCAGACGCAACCCAGACGCAACCCAGACGCAACCCAGACGCAACCCAGACGCAACCCAGACGCAACCCAGACGCAACCCAGACGCAACCCAGACGCAACCCAGACGCAACCCAGACGCAACCCAGACGCAACCCAGACGCAACCCAGACGCAACCCAGACGCAACCCAGACGCAACCCAGACGCAACCCAGACGCAACCCAGACGCAACCCAGACGCAACCCAGACGCAACCCAGACGCAACCCAGACGCAACCCAGACGCAACCCAGACGCAACCCAGACGCAACCCAGACGCAACCCAGACGCAACCCAGACGCAACCCAGACGCAACCCAGACGCAACCCAGACGCAACCCAGACGCAACCCAGACGCAACCCAGACGCAACCCAGACGCAACCCAGACGCAACCCAGACGCAACCCAGACGCAACCCAGACGCAACCCAGACGCAACCCAGACGCAACCCAGACGCAACCCAGACGCAACCCAGACGCAACCCAGACGCAACCCAGACGCAACCCAGACGCAACCCAGACGCAACCCAGACGCAACCCAGACGCAACCCAGACGCAACCCAGACGCAACCCAGACGCAACCCAGACGCAACCCAGACGCAACCCAGACGCAACCCAGACGCAACCCAGACGCAACCCAGACGCAACCCAGACGCAACCCAGACGCAACCCAGACGCAACCCAGACGCAACCCAGACGCAACCCAGACGCAACCCAGACGCAACCCAGACGCAACCCAGACGCAACCCAGACGCAACCCAGACGCAACCCAGACGCAACCCAGACGCAACCCAGACGCAACCCAGACGCAACCCAGACGCAACCCAGACGCAACCCAGACGCAACCCAGACGCAACCCAGACGCAACCCAGACGCAACCCAGACGCAACCCAGACGCAACCCAGACGCAACCCAGACGCAACCCAGACGCAACCCAGACGCAACCCAGACGCAACCCAGACGCAACCCAGACGCAACCCAGACGCAACCCAGACGCAACCCAGACGCAACCCAGACGCAACCCAGACGCAACCCAGACGCAACCCAGACGCAACCCAGACGCAACCCAGACGCAACCCAGACGCAACCCAGACGCAACCCAGACGCAACCCAGACGCAACCCAGACGCAACCCAGACGCAACCCAGACGCAACCCAGACGCAACCCAGACGCAACCCAGACGCAACCCAGACGCAACCCAGACGCAACCCAGACGCAACCCAGACGCAACCCAGACGCAACCCAGACGCAACCCAGACGCAACCCAGACGCAACCCAGACGCAACCCAGACGCAACCCAGACGCAACCCAGACGCAACCCAGACGCAACCCAGACGCAACCCAGACGCAACCCAGACGCAACCCAGACGCAACCCAGACGCAACCCAGACGCAACCCAGACGCAACCCAGACGCAACCCAGACGCAACCCAGACGCAACCCAGACGCAACCCAGACGCAACCCAGACGCAACCCAGACGCAACCCAGACGCAACCCAGACGCAACCCAGACGCAACCCAGACGCAACCCAGACGCAACCCAGACGCAACCCAGACGCAACCCAGACGCAACCCAGACGCAACCCAGACGCAACCCAGACGCAACCCAGACGCAACCCAGACGCAACCCAGACGCAACCCAGACGCAACCCAGACGCAACCCAGACGCAACCCAGACGCAACCCAGACGCAACCCAGACGCAACCCAGACGCAACCCAGACGCAACCCAGACGCAACCCAGACGCAACCCAGACGCAACCCAGACGCAACCCAGACGCAACCCAGACGCAACCCAGACGCAACCCAGACGCAACCCAGACGCAACCCAGACGCAACCCAGACGCAACCCAGACGCAACCCAGACGCAACCCAGACGCAACCCAGACGCAACCCAGACGCAACCCAGACGCAACCCAGACGCAACCCAGACGCAACCCAGACGCAACCCAGACGCAACCCAGACGCAACCCAGACGCAACCCAGACGCAACCCAGACGCAACCCAGACGCAACCCAGACGCAACCCAGACGCAACCCAGACGCAACCCAGACGCAACCCAGACGCAACCCAGACGCAACCCAGACGCAACCCAGACGCAACCCAGACGCAACCCAGACGCAACCCAGACGCAACCCAGACGCAACCCAGACGCAACCCAGACGCAACCCAGACGCAACCCAGACGCAACCCAGACGCAACCCAGACGCAACCCAGACGCAACCCAGACGCAACCCAGACGCAACCCAGACGCAACCCAGACGCAACCCAGACGCAACCCAGACGCAACCCAGACGCAACCCAGACGCAACCCAGACGCAACCCAGACGCAACCCAGACGCAACCCAGACGCAACCCAGACGCAACCCAGACGCAACCCAGACGCAACCCAGACGCAACCCAGACGCAACCCAGACGCAACCCAGACGCAACCCAGACGCAACCCAGACGCAACCCAGACGCAACCCAGACGCAACCCAGACGCAACCCAGACGCAACCCAGACGCAACCCAGACGCAACCCAGACGCAACCCAGACGCAACCCAGACGCAACCCAGACGCAACCCAGACGCAACCCAGACGCAACCCAGACGCAACCCAGACGCAACCCAGACGCAACCCAGACGCAACCCAGACGCAACCCAGACGCAACCCAGACGCAACCCAGACGCAACCCAGACGCAACCCAGACGCAACCCAGACGCAACCCAGACGCAACCCAGACGCAACCCAGACGCAACCCAGACGCAACCCAGACGCAACCCAGACGCAACCCAGACGCAACCCAGACGCAACCCAGACGCAACCCAGACGCAACCCAGACGCAACCCAGACGCAACCCAGACGCAACCCAGACGCAACCCAGACGCAACCCAGACGCAACCCAGACGCAACCCAGACGCAACCCAGACGCAACCCAGACGCAACCCAGACGCAACCCAGACGCAACCCAGACGCAACCCAGACGCAACCCAGACGCAACCCAGACGCAACCCAGACGCAACCCAGACGCAACCCAGACGCAACCCAGACGCAACCCAGACGCAACCCAGACGCAACCCAGACGCAACCCAGACGCAACCCAGACGCAACCCAGACGCAACCCAGACGCAACCCAGACGCAACCCAGACGCAACCCAGACGCAACCCAGACGCAACCCAGACGCAACCCAGACGCAACCCAGACGCAACCCAGACGCAACCCAGACGCAACCCAGACGCAACCCAGACGCAACCCAGACGCAACCCAGACGCAACCCAGACGCAACCCAGACGCAACCCAGACGCAACCCAGACGCAACCCAGACGCAACCCAGACGCAACCCAGACGCAACCCAGACGCAACCCAGACGCAACCCAGACGCAACCCAGACGCAACCCAGACGCAACCCAGACGCAACCCAGACGCAACCCAGACGCAACCCAGACGCAACCCAGACGCAACCCAGACGCAACCCAGACGCAACCCAGACGCAACCCAGACGCAACCCAGACGCAACCCAGACGCAACCCAGACGCAACCCAGACGCAACCCAGACGCAACCCAGACGCAACCCAGACGCAACCCAGACGCAACCCAGACGCAACCCAGACGCAACCCAGACGCAACCCAGACGCAACCCAGACGCAACCCAGACGCAACCCAGACGCAACCCAGACGCAACCCAGACGCAACCCAGACGCAACCCAGACGCAACCCAGACGCAACCCAGACGCAACCCAGACGCAACCCAGACGCAACCCAGACGCAACCCAGACGCAACCCAGACGCAACCCAGACGCAACCCAGACGCAACCCAGACGCAACCCAGACGCAACCCAGACGCAACCCAGACGCAACCCAGACGCAACCCAGACGCAACCCAGACGCAACCCAGACGCAACCCAGACGCAACCCAGACGCAACCCAGACGCAACCCAGACGCAACCCAGACGCAACCCAGACGCAACCCAGACGCAACCCAGACGCAACCCAGACGCAACCCAGACGCAACCCAGACGCAACCCAGACGCAACCCAGACGCAACCCAGACGCAACCCAGACGCAACCCAGACGCAACCCAGACGCAACCCAGACGCAACCCAGACGCAACCCAGACGCAACCCAGACGCAACCCAGACGCAACCCAGACGCAACCCAGACGCAACCCAGACGCAACCCAGACGCAACCCAGACGCAACCCAGACGCAACCCAGACGCAACCCAGACGCAACCCAGACGCAACCCAGACGCAACCCAGACGCAACCCAGACGCAACCCAGACGCAACCCAGACGCAACCCAGACGCAACCCAGACGCAACCCAGACGCAACCCAGACGCAACCCAGACGCAACCCAGACGCAACCCAGACGCAACCCAGACGCAACCCAGACGCAACCCAGACGCAACCCAGACGCAACCCAGACGCAACCCAGACGCAACCCAGACGCAACCCAGACGCAACCCAGACGCAACCCAGACGCAACCCAGACGCAACCCAGACGCAACCCAGACGCAACCCAGACGCAACCCAGACGCAACCCAGACGCAACCCAGACGCAACCCAGACGCAACCCAGACGCAACCCAGACGCAACCCAGACGCAACCCAGACGCAACCCAGACGCAACCCAGACGCAACCCAGACGCAACCCAGACGCAACCCAGACGCAACCCAGACGCAACCCAGACGCAACCCAGACGCAACCCAGACGCAACCCAGACGCAACCCAGACGCAACCCAGACGCAACCCAGACGCAACCCAGACGCAACCCAGACGCAACCCAGACGCAACCCAGACGCAACCCAGACGCAACCCAGACGCAACCCAGACGCAACCCAGACGCAACCCAGACGCAACCCAGACGCAACCCAGACGCAACCCAGACGCAACCCAGACGCAACCCAGACGCAACCCAGACGCAACCCAGACGCAACCCAGACGCAACCCAGACGCAACCCAGACGCAACCCAGACGCAACCCAGACGCAACCCAGACGCAACCCAGACGCAACCCAGACGCAACCCAGACGCAACCCAGACGCAACCCAGACGCAACCCAGACGCAACCCAGACGCAACCCAGACGCAACCCAGACGCAACCCAGACGCAACCCAGACGCAACCCAGACGCAACCCAGACGCAACCCAGACGCAACCCAGACGCAACCCAGACGCAACCCAGACGCAACCCAGACGCAACCCAGACGCAACCCAGACGCAACCCAGACGCAACCCAGACGCAACCCAGACGCAACCCAGACGCAACCCAGACGCAACCCAGACGCAACCCAGACGCAACCCAGACGCAACCCAGACGCAACCCAGACGCAACCCAGACGCAACCCAGACGCAACCCAGACGCAACCCAGACGCAACCCAGACGCAACCCAGACGCAACCCAGACGCAACCCAGACGCAACCCAGACGCAACCCAGACGCAACCCAGACGCAACCCAGACGCAACCCAGACGCAACCCAGACGCAACCCAGACGCAACCCAGACGCAACCCAGACGCAACCCAGACGCAACCCAGACGCAACCCAGACGCAACCCAGACGCAACCCAGACGCAACCCAGACGCAACCCAGACGCAACCCAGACGCAACCCAGACGCAACCCAGACGCAACCCAGACGCAACCCAGACGCAACCCAGACGCAACCCAGACGCAACCCAGACGCAACCCAGACGCAACCCAGACGCAACCCAGACGCAACCCAGACGCAACCCAGACGCAACCCAGACGCAACCCAGACGCAACCCAGACGCAACCCAGACGCAACCCAGACGCAACCCAGACGCAACCCAGACGCAACCCAGACGCAACCCAGACGCAACCCAGACGCAACCCAGACGCAACCCAGACGCAACCCAGACGCAACCCAGACGCAACCCAGACGCAACCCAGACGCAACCCAGACGCAACCCAGACGCAACCCAGACGCAACCCAGACGCAACCCAGACGCAACCCAGACGCAACCCAGACGCAACCCAGACGCAACCCAGACGCAACCCAGACGCAACCCAGACGCAACCCAGACGCAACCCAGACGCAACCCAGACGCAACCCAGACGCAACCCAGACGCAACCCAGACGCAACCCAGACGCAACCCAGACGCAACCCAGACGCAACCCAGACGCAACCCAGACGCAACCCAGACGCAACCCAGACGCAACCCAGACGCAACCCAGACGCAACCCAGACGCAACCCAGACGCAACCCAGACGCAACCCAGACGCAACCCAGACGCAACCCAGACGCAACCCAGACGCAACCCAGACGCAACCCAGACGCAACCCAGACGCAACCCAGACGCAACCCAGACGCAACCCAGACGCAACCCAGACGCAACCCAGACGCAACCCAGACGCAACCCAGACGCAACCCAGACGCAACCCAGACGCAACCCAGACGCAACCCAGACGCAACCCAGACGCAACCCAGACGCAACCCAGACGCAACCCAGACGCAACCCAGACGCAACCCAGACGCAACCCAGACGCAACCCAGACGCAACCCAGACGCAACCCAGACGCAACCCAGACGCAACCCAGACGCAACCCAGACGCAACCCAGACGCAACCCAGACGCAACCCAGACGCAACCCAGACGCAACCCAGACGCAACCCAGACGCAACCCAGACGCAACCCAGACGCAACCCAGACGCAACCCAGACGCAACCCAGACGCAACCCAGACGCAACCCAGACGCAACCCAGACGCAACCCAGACGCAACCCAGACGCAACCCAGACGCAACCCAGACGCAACCCAGACGCAACCCAGACGCAACCCAGACGCAACCCAGACGCAACCCAGACGCAACCCAGACGCAACCCAGACGCAACCCAGACGCAACCCAGACGCAACCCAGACGCAACCCAGACGCAACCCAGACGCAACCCAGACGCAACCCAGACGCAACCCAGACGCAACCCAGACGCAACCCAGACGCAACCCAGACGCAACCCAGACGCAACCCAGACGCAACCCAGACGCAACCCAGACGCAACCCAGACGCAACCCAGACGCAACCCAGACGCAACCCAGACGCAACCCAGACGCAACCCAGACGCAACCCAGACGCAACCCAGACGCAACCCAGACGCAACCCAGACGCAACCCAGACGCAACCCAGACGCAACCCAGACGCAACCCAGACGCAACCCAGACGCAACCCAGACGCAACCCAGACGCAACCCAGACGCAACCCAGACGCAACCCAGACGCAACCCAGACGCAACCCAGACGCAACCCAGACGCAACCCAGACGCAACCCAGACGCAACCCAGACGCAACCCAGACGCAACCCAGACGCAACCCAGACGCAACCCAGACGCAACCCAGACGCAACCCAGACGCAACCCAGACGCAACCCAGACGCAACCCAGACGCAACCCAGACGCAACCCAGACGCAACCCAGACGCAACCCAGACGCAACCCAGACGCAACCCAGACGCAACCCAGACGCAACCCAGACGCAACCCAGACGCAACCCAGACGCAACCCAGACGCAACCCAGACGCAACCCAGACGCAACCCAGACGCAACCCAGACGCAACCCAGACGCAACCCAGACGCAACCCAGACGCAACCCAGACGCAACCCAGACGCAACCCAGACGCAACCCAGACGCAACCCAGACGCAACCCAGACGCAACCCAGACGCAACCCAGACGCAACCCAGACGCAACCCAGACGCAACCCAGACGCAACCCAGACGCAACCCAGACGCAACCCAGACGCAACCCAGACGCAACCCAGACGCAACCCAGACGCAACCCAGACGCAACCCAGACGCAACCCAGACGCAACCCAGACGCAACCCAGACGCAACCCAGACGCAACCCAGACGCAACCCAGACGCAACCCAGACGCAACCCAGACGCAACCCAGACGCAACCCAGACGCAACCCAGACGCAACCCAGACGCAACCCAGACGCAACCCAGACGCAACCCAGACGCAACCCAGACGCAACCCAGACGCAACCCAGACGCAACCCAGACGCAACCCAGACGCAACCCAGACGCAACCCAGACGCAACCCAGACGCAACCCAGACGCAACCCAGACGCAACCCAGACGCAACCCAGACGCAACCCAGACGCAACCCAGACGCAACCCAGACGCAACCCAGACGCAACCCAGACGCAACCCAGACGCAACCCAGACGCAACCCAGACGCAACCCAGACGCAACCCAGACGCAACCCAGACGCAACCCAGACGCAACCCAGACGCAACCCAGACGCAACCCAGACGCAACCCAGACGCAACCCAGACGCAACCCAGACGCAACCCAGACGCAACCCAGACGCAACCCAGACGCAACCCAGACGCAACCCAGACGCAACCCAGACGCAACCCAGACGCAACCCAGACGCAACCCAGACGCAACCCAGACGCAACCCAGACGCAACCCAGACGCAACCCAGACGCAACCCAGACGCAACCCAGACGCAACCCAGACGCAACCCAGACGCAACCCAGACGCAACCCAGACGCAACCCAGACGCAACCCAGACGCAACCCAGACGCAACCCAGACGCAACCCAGACGCAACCCAGACGCAACCCAGACGCAACCCAGACGCAACCCAGACGCAACCCAGACGCAACCCAGACGCAACCCAGACGCAACCCAGACGCAACCCAGACGCAACCCAGACGCAACCCAGACGCAACCCAGACGCAACCCAGACGCAACCCAGACGCAACCCAGACGCAACCCAGACGCAACCCAGACGCAACCCAGACGCAACCCAGACGCAACCCAGACGCAACCCAGACGCAACCCAGACGCAACCCAGACGCAACCCAGACGCAACCCAGACGCAACCCAGACGCAACCCAGACGCAACCCAGACGCAACCCAGACGCAACCCAGACGCAACCCAGACGCAACCCAGACGCAACCCAGACGCAACCCAGACGCAACCCAGACGCAACCCAGACGCAACCCAGACGCAACCCAGACGCAACCCAGACGCAACCCAGACGCAACCCAGACGCAACCCAGACGCAACCCAGACGCAACCCAGACGCAACCCAGACGCAACCCAGGCGCAACCCAGACGCAACCCAGACGCAACCCAGACGCAACCCAGACGCAACCCAGACGCAACCCAGACGCAACCCAGACGCAACCCAGACGCAACCCAGACGCAACCCAGACGCAACCCAGACGCAACCCAGACGCAACCCAGACGCAACCCAGACGCAACCCAGACGCAACCCAGACGCAACCCAGACGCAACCCAGACGCAACCCAGACGCAACCCAGACGCAACCCAGACGCAACCCAGACGCAACCCAGACGCAACCCAGACGCAACCCAGACGCAACCCAGACGCAACCCAGACGCAACCCAGACGCAACCCAGACGCAACCCAGACGCAACCCAGACGCAACCCAGACGCAACCCAGACGCAACCCAGACGCAACCCAGACGCAACCCAGACGCAACCCAGACGCAACCCAGACGCAACCCAGACGCAACCCAGACGCAACCCAGACGCAACCCAGACGCAACCCAGACGCAACCCAGACGCAACCCAGACGCAACCCAGACGCAACCCAGACGCAACCCAGACGCAACCCAGACGCAACCCAGACGCAACCCAGACGCAACCCAGACGCAACCCAGACGCAACCCAGACGCAACCCAGACGCAACCCAGACGCAACCCAGACGCAACCCAGACGCAACCCAGACGCAACCCAGACGCAACCCAGACGCAACCCAGACGCAACCCAGACGCAACCCAGACGCAACCCAGACGCAACCCAGACGCAACCCAGACGCAACCCAGACGCAACCCAGACGCAACCCAGACGCAACCCAGACGCAACCCAGACGCAACCCAGACGCAACCCAGACGCAACCCAGACGCAACCCAGACGCAACCCAGACGCAACCCAGACGCGCAACCCAGACGCAACCCAGACGCAACCCAGACGCAACCCAGACGCAACCCAGACGCAACCCAGACGCAACCCAGACGCAACCCAGACGCAACCCAGACGCAACCCAGACGCAACCCAGACGCAACCCAGACGCAACCCAGACGCAACCCAGACGCAACCCAGACGCAACCCAGACGCAACCCAGACGCAACCCAGACGCAACCCAGACGCAACCCAGACGCAACCCAGACGCAACCCAGACGCAACCCAGACGCAACCCAGACGCAACCCAGACGCAACCCAGACGCAACCCAGACGCAACCCAGACGCAACCCAGACGCAACCCAGACGCAACCCAGACGCAACCCAGACGCAACCCAGACGCAACCCAGACGCAACCCAGACGCAACCCAGACGCAACCCAGACGCAACCCAGACGCAACCCAGACGCAACCCAGACGCAACCCAGACGCAACCCAGACGCAACCCAGACGCAACCCAGACGCAACCCAGACGCAACCCAGACGCAACCCAGACGCAACCCAGACGCAACCCAGACGCAACCCAGACGCAACCCAGACGCAACCCAGACGCAACCCAGACGCAACCCAGACGCAACCCAGACGCAACCCAGACGCAACCCAGACGCAACCCAGACGCAACCCAGACGCAACCCAGACGCAACCCAGACGCAACCCAGACGCAACCCAGACGCAACCCAGACGCAACCCAGACGCAACCCAGACGCAACCCAGACGCAACCCAGACGCAACCCAGACGCAACCCAGACGCAACCCAGACGCAACCCAGACGCAACCCAGACGCAACCCAGACGCAACCCAGACGCAACCCAGACGCAACCCAGACGCAACCCAGACGCAACCCAGACGCAACCCAGACGCAACCCAGACGCAACCCAGACGCAACCCAGACGCAACCCAGACGCAACCCAGACGCAACCCAGACGCAACCCAGACGCAACCCAGACGCAACCCAGACGCAACCCAGACGCAACCCAGACGCAACCCAGACGCAACCCAGACGCAACCCAGACGCAACCCAGACGCAACCCAGACGCAACCCAGACGCAACCCAGACGCAACCCAGACGCAACCCAGACGCAACCCAGACGCAACCCAGACGCAACCCAGACGCAACCCAGACGCAACCCAGACGCAACCCAGACGCAACCCAGACGCAACCCAGACGCAACCCAGACGCAACCCAGACGCAACCCAGACGCAACCCAGACGCAACCCAGACGCAACCCAGACGCAACCCAGACGCAACCCAGACGCAACCCAGACGCAACCCAGACGCAACCCAGACGCAACCCAGACGCAACCCAGACGCAACCCAGACGCAACCCAGACGCAACCCAGACGCAACCCAGACGCAACCCAGACGCAACCCAGACGCAACCCAGACGCAACCCAGACGCAACCCAGACGCAACCCAGACGCAACCCAGACGCAACCCAGACGCAACCCAGACGCAACCCAGACGCAACCCAGACGCAACCCAGACGCAACCCAGACGCAACCCAGACGCAACCCAGACGCAACCCAGACGCAACCCAGACGCAACCCAGACGCAACCCAGACGCAACCCAGACGCAACCCAGACGCAACCCAGACGCAACCCAGACGCAACCCAGACGCAACCCAGACGCAACCCAGACGCAACCCAGACGCAACCCAGACGCAACCCAGACGCAACCCAGACGCAACCCAGACGCAACCCAGACGCAACCCAGACGCAACCCAGACGCAACCCAGACGCAACCCAGACGCAACCCAGACGCAACCCAGACGCAACCCAGACGCAACCCAGACGCAACCCAGACGCAACCCAGACGCAACCCAGACGCAACCCAGACGCAACCCAGACGCAACCCAGACGCAACCCAGACGCAACCCAGACGCAACCCAGACGCAACCCAGACGCAACCCAGACGCAACCCAGACGCAACCCAGACGCAACCCAGACGCAACCCAGACGCAACCCAGACGCAACCCAGACGCAACCCAGACGCAACCCAGACGCAACCCAGACGCAACCCAGACGCAACCCAGACGCAACCCAGACGCAACCCAGACGCAACCCAGACGCAACCCAGACGCAACCCAGACGCAACCCAGACGCAACCCAGACGCAACCCAGACGCAACCCAGACGCAACCCAGACGCAACCCAGACGCAACCCAGACGCAACCCAGACGCAACCCAGACGCAACCCAGACGCAACCCAGACGCAACCCAGACGCAACCCAGACGCAACCCAGACGCAACCCAGACGCAACCCAGACGCAACCCAGACGCAACCCAGACGCAACCCAGACGCAACCCAGACGCAACCCAGACGCAACCCAGACGCAACCCAGACGCAACCCAGACGCAACCCAGACGCAACCCAGACGCAACCCAGACGCAACCCAGACGCAACCCAGACGCAACCCAGACGCAACCCAGACGCAACCCAGACGCAACCCAGACGCAACCCAGACGCAACCCAGACGCAACCCAGACGCAACCCAGACGCAACCCAGACGCAACCCAGACGCAACCCAGACGCAACCCAGACGCAACCCAGACGCAACCCAGACGCAACCCAGACGCAACCCAGACGCAACCCAGACGCAACCCAGACGCAACCCAGACGCAACCCAGACGCAACCCAGACGCAACCCAGACGCAACCCAGACGCAACCCAGACGCAACCCAGACGCAACCCAGACGCAACCCAGACGCAACCCAGACGCAACCCAGACGCAACCCAGACGCAACCCAGACGCAACCCAGACGCAACCCAGACGCAACCCAGACGCAACCCAGACGCAACCCAGACGCAACCCAGACGCAACCCAGACGCAACCCAGACGCAACCCAGACGCAACCCAGACGCAACCCAGACGCAACCCAGACGCAACCCAGACGCAACCCAGACGCAACCCAGACGCAACCCAGACGCAACCCAGACGCAACCCAGACGCAACCCAGACGCAACCCAGACGCAACCCAGACGCAACCCAGACGCAACCCAGACGCAACCCAGACGCAACCCAGACGCAACCCAGACGCAACCCAGACGCAACCCAGACGCAACCCAGACGCAACCCAGACGCAACCCAGACGCAACCCAGACGCAACCCAGACGCAACCCAGACGCAACCCAGACGCAACCCAGACGCAACCCAGACGCAACCCAGACGCAACCCAGACGCAACCCAGACGCAACCCAGACGCAACCCAGACGCAACCCAGACGCAACCCAGACGCAACCCAGACGCAACCCAGACGCAACCCAGACGCAACCCAGACGCAACCCAGACGCAACCCAGACGCAACCCAGACGCAACCCAGACGCAACCCAGACGCAACCCAGACGCAACCCAGACGCAACCCAGACGCAACCCAGACGCAACCCAGACGCAACCCAGACGCAACCCAGACGCAACCCAGACGCAACCCAGACGCAACCCAGACGCAACCCAGACGCAACCCAGACGCAACCCAGACGCAACCCAGACGCAACCCAGACGCAACCCAGACGCAACCCAGACGCAACCCAGACGCAACCCAGACGCAACCCAGACGCAACCCAGACGCAACCCAGACGCAACCCAGACGCAACCCAGACGCAACCCAGACGCAACCCAGACGCAACCCAGACGCAACCCAGACGCAACCCAGACGCAACCCAGACGCAACCCAGACGCAACCCAGACGCAACCCAGACGCAACCCAGACGCAACCCAGACGCAACCCAGACGCAACCCAGACGCAACCCAGACGCAACCCAGACGCAACCCAGACGCAACCCAGACGCAACCCAGACGCAACCCAGACGCAACCCAGACGCAACCCAGACGCAACCCAGACGCAACCCAGACGCAACCCAGACGCAACCCAGACGCAACCCAGACGCAACCCAGACGCAACCCAGACGCAACCCAGACGCAACCCAGACGCAACCCAGACGCAACCCAGACGCAACCCAGACGCAACCCAGACGCAACCCAGACGCAACCCAGACGCAACCCAGACGCAACCCAGACGCAACCCAGACGCAACCCAGACGCAACCCAGACGCAACCCAGACGCAACCCAGACGCAACCCAGACGCAACCCAGACGCAACCCAGACGCAACCCAGACGCAACCCAGACGCAACCCAGACGCAACCCAGACGCAACCCAGACGCAACCCAGACGCAACCCAGACGCAACCCAGACGCAACCCAGACGCAACCCAGACGCAACCCAGACGCAACCCAGACGCAACCCAGACGCAACCCAGACGCAACCCAGACGCAACCCAGACGCAACCCAGACGCAACCCAGACGCAACCCAGACGCAACCCAGACGCAACCCAGACGCAACCCAGACGCAACCCAGACGCAACCCAGACGCAACCCAGACGCAACCCAGACGCAACCCAGACGCAACCCAGACGCAACCCAGACGCAACCCAGACGCAACCCAGACGCAACCCAGACGCAACCCAGACGCAACCCAGACGCAACCCAGACGCAACCCAGACGCAACCCAGACGCAACCCAGACGCAACCCAGACGCAACCCAGACGCAACCCAGACGCAACCCAGACGCAACCCAGACGCAACCCAGACGCAACCCAGACGCAACCCAGACGCAACCCAGACGCAACCCAGACGCAACCCAGACGCAACCCAGACGCAACCCAGACGCAACCCAGACGCAACCCAGACGCAACCCAGACGCAACCCAGACGCAACCCAGACGCAACCCAGACGCAACCCAGACGCAACCCAGACGCAACCCAGACGCAACCCAGACGCAACCCAGACGCAACCCAGACGCAACCCAGACGCAACCCAGACGCAACCCAGACGCAACCCAGACGCAACCCAGACGCAACCCAGACGCAACCCAGACGCAACCCAGACGCAACCCAGACGCAACCCAGACGCAACCCAGACGCAACCCAGACGCAACCCAGACGCAACCCAGACGCAACCCAGACGCAACCCAGACGCAACCCAGACGCAACCCAGACGCAACCCAGACGCAACCCAGACGCAACCCAGACGCAACCCAGACGCAACCCAGACGCAACCCAGACGCAACCCAGACGCAACCCAGACGCAACCCAGACGCAACCCAGACGCAACCCAGACGCAACCCAGACGCAACCCAGACGCAACCCAGACGCAACCCAGACGCAACCCAGACGCAACCCAGACGCAACCCAGACGCAACCCAGACGCAACCCAGACGCAACCCAGACGCAACCCAGACGCAACCCAGACGCAACCCAGACGCAACCCAGACGCAACCCAGACGCAACCCAGACGCAACCCAGACGCAACCCAGACGCAACCCAGACGCAACCCAGACGCAACCCAGACGCAACCCAGACGCAACCCAGACGCAACCCAGACGCAACCCAGACGCAACCCAGACGCAACCCAGACGCAACCCAGACGCAACCCAGACGCAACCCAGACGCAACCCAGACGCAACCCAGACGCAACCCAGACGCAACCCAGACGCAACCCAGACGCAACCCAGACGCAACCCAGACGCAACCCAGACGCAACCCAGACGCAACCCAGACGCAACCCAGACGCAACCCAGACGCAACCCAGACGCAACCCAGACGCAACCCAGACGCAACCCAGACGCAACCCAGACGCAACCCAGACGCAACCCAGACGCAACCCAGACGCAACCCAGACGCAACCCAGACGCAACCCAGACGCAACCCAGACGCAACCCAGACGCAACCCAGACGCAACCCAGACGCAACCCAGACGCAACCCAGACGCAACCCAGACGCAACCCAGACGCAACCCAGACGCAACCCAGACGCAACCCAGACGCAACCCAGACGCAACCCAGACGCAACCCAGACGCAACCCAGACGCAACCCAGACGCAACCCAGACGCAACCCAGACGCAACCCAGACGCAACCCAGACGCAACCCAGACGCAACCCAGACGCAACCCAGACGCAACCCAGACGCAACCCAGACGCAACCCAGACGCAACCCAGACGCAACCCAGACGCAACCCAGACGCAACCCAGACGCAACCCAGACGCAACCCAGACGCAACCCAGACGCAACCCAGACGCAACCCAGACGCAACCCAGACGCAACCCAGACGCAACCCAGACGCAACCCAGACGCAACCCAGACGCAACCCAGACGCAACCCAGACGCAACCCAGACGCAACCCAGACGCAACCCAGACGCAACCCAGACGCAACCCAGACGCAACCCAGACGCAACCCAGACGCAACCCAGACGCAACCCAGACGCAACCCAGACGCAACCCAGACGCAACCCAGACGCAACCCAGACGCAACCCAGACGCAACCCAGACGCAACCCAGACGCAACCCAGACGCAACCCAGACGCAACCCAGACGCAACCCAGACGCAACCCAGACGCAACCCAGACGCAACCCAGACGCAACCCAGACGCAACCCAGACGCAACCCAGACGCAACCCAGACGCAACCCAGACGCAACCAGACGCAACCCAGACGCAACCCAGACGCAACCCAGACGCAACCCAGACGCAACCCAGACGCAACCCAGACGCAACCCAGACGCAACCCAGACGCAACCCAGACGCAACCCAGACGCAACCCAGACGCAACCCAGACGCAACCCAGACGCAACCCAGACGCAACCCAGACGCAACCCAGACGCAACCCAGACGCAACCCAGACGCAACCCAGACGCTACCCAGACGCAACCCAGACGCAACCCAGACGCAACCCAGACGCAACCCAGACGCAACCCAGACGCAACCCAGACGCAACCCAGACGCAACCCAGACGCAACCCAGACGCAACCCAGACGCAACCCAGACGCAACCCAGACGCAACCCAGACGCAACCCAGACGCAACCCAGACGCAACCCAGACGCAACCCAGACGCAACCCAGACGCAACCCAGACGCAACCCAGACGCAACCCAGACGCAACCCAGACGCAACCCAGACGCAACCCAGACGCAACCCAGACGCAACCCAGACGCAACCCAGACGCAACCCAGACGCAACCCAGACGCAACCCAGACGCAACCCAGACGCAACCCAGACGCAACCCAGACGCAACCCAGACGCAACCCAGACGCAACCCAGACGCAACCCAGACGCAACCCAGACGCAACCCAGACGCAACCCAGACGCAACCCAGACGCAACCCAGACGCAACCCAGACGCAACCCAGACGCAACCCAGACGCAACCCAGACGCAACCCAGACGCAACCCAGACGCAACCCAGACGCAACCCAGACGCAACCCAGACGCAACCCAGACGCAACCCAGACGCAACCCAGACGCAACCCAGACGCAACCCAGACGCAACCCAGACGCAACCCAGACGCAACCCAGACGCAACCCAGACGCAACCCAGACGCAACCCAGACGCAACCCAGACGCAACCCAGACGCAACCCAGACGCAACCCAGACGCAACCCAGACGCAACCCAGACGCAACCCAGACGCAACCCAGACGCAACCCAGACGCAACCCAGACGCAACCCAGACGCAACCCAGACGCAACCCAGACGCAACCCAGACGCAACCCAGACGCAACCCAGACGCAACCCAGACGCAACCCAGACGCAACCCAGACGCAACCCAGACGCAACCCAGACGCAACCCAGACGCAACCCAGACGCAACCCAGACGCAACCCAGACGCAACCCAGACGCAACCCAGACGCAACCCAGACGCAACCCAGACGCAACCCAGACGCAACCCAGACGCAACCCAGACGCAACCCAGACGCAACCCAGACGCAACCCAGACGCAACCCAGACGCAACCCAGACGCAACCCAGACGCAACCCAGACGCAACCCAGACGCAACCCAGACGCAACCCAGACGCAACCCAGACGCAACCCAGACGCAACCCAGACGCAACCCAGACGCAACCCAGACGCAACCCAGACGCAACCCAGACGCAACCCAGACGCAACCCAGACGCAACCCAGACGCAACCCAGACGCAACCCAGACGCAACCCAGACGCAACCCAGACGCAACCCAGACGCAACCCAGACGCAACCCAGACGCAACCCAGACGCAACCCAGACGCAACCCAGACGCAACCCAGACGCAACCCAGACGCAACCCAGACGCAACCCAGACGCAACCCAGACGCAACCCAGACGCAACCCAGACGCAACCCAGACGCAACCCAGACGCAACCCAGACGCAACCCAGACGCAACCCAGACGCAACCCAGACGCAACCCAGACGCAACCCAGACGCAACCCAGACGCAACCCAGACGCAACCCAGACGCAACCCAGACGCAACCCAGACGCAACCCAGACGCAACCCAGACGCAACCCAGACGCAACCCAGACGCAACCCAGACGCAACCCAGACGCAACCCAGACGCAACCCAGACGCAACCCAGACGCAACCCAGACGCAACCCAGACGCAACCCAGACGCAACCCAGACGCAACCCAGACGCAACCCAGACGCAACCCAGACGCAACCCAGACGCAACCCAGACGCAACCCAGACGCAACCCAGACGCAACCCAGACGCAACCCAGACGCAACCCAGACGCAACCCAGACGCAACCCAGACGCAACCCAGACGCAACCCAGACGCAACCCAGACGCAACCCAGACGCAACCCAGACGCAACCCAGACGCAACCCAGACGCAACCCAGACGCAACCCAGACGCAACCCAGACGCAACCCAGACGCAACCCAGACGCAACCCAGACGCAACCCAGACGCAACCCAGACGCAACCCAGACGCAACCCAGACGCAACCCAGACGCAACCCAGACGCAACCCAGACGCAACCCAGACGCAACCCAGACGCAACCCAGACGCAACCCAGACGCAACCCAGACGCAACCCAGACGCAACCCAGACGCAACCCAGACGCAACCCAGACGCAACCCAGACGCAACCCAGACGCAACCCAGACGCAACCCAGACGCAACCCAGACGCAACCCAGACGCAACCCAGACGCAACCCAGACGCAACCCAGACGCAACCCAGACGCAACCCATACGCAACCCAGACGCAACCCAGACGCAACCCAGACGCAACCCAGACGCAACCCAGACGCAACCCAGACGCAACCCAGACGCAACCCAGACGCAACCCAGACGCAACCCAGACGCAACCCAGACGCAACCCAGACGCAACCCAGACGCAACCCAGACGCAACCCAGACGCAACCCAGACGCAACCCAGACGCAACCCAGACGCAACCCAGACGCAACCCAGACGCAACCCAGACGCAACCCAGACGCAACCCAGACGCAACCCAGACGCAACCCAGACGCAACCCAGACGCAACCCAGACGCAACCCAGACGCAACCCAGACGCAACCCAGACGCAACCCAGACGCAACCCAGACGCAACCCAGACGCAACCCAGACGCAACCCAGACGCAACCCAGACGCAACCCAGACGCAACCCAGACGCAACCCAGACGCAACCCAGACGCAACCCAGACGCAACCCAGACGCAACCCAGACGCAACCCAGACGCAACCCAGACGCAACCCAGACGCAACCCAGACGCAACCCAGACGCAACCCAGACGCAACCCAGACGCAACCCAGACGCAACCCAGACGCAACCCAGACGCAACCCAGACGCAACCCAGACGCAACCCAGACGCAACCCAGACGCAACCCAGACGCAACCCAGACGCAACCCAGACGCAACCCAGACGCAACCCAGACGCAACCCAGACGCAACCCAGACGCAACCCAGACGCAACCCAGACGCAACCCAGACGCAACCCAGACGCAACCCAGACGCAACCCAGACGCAACCCAGACGCAACCCAGACGCAACCCAGACGCAACCCAGACGCAACCCAGACGCAACCCAGACGCAACCCAGACGCAACCCAGACGCAACCCAGACGCAACCCAGACGCAACCCAGACGCAACCCAGACGCAACCCAGACGCAACCCAGACGCAACCCAGACGCAACCCAGACGCAACCCAGACGCAACCCAGACGCAACCCAGACGCAACCCAGACGCAACCCAGACGCAACCCAGACGCAACCCAGACGCAACCCAGACGCAACCCAGACGCAACCCAGACGCAACCCAGACGCAACCCAGACGCAACCCAGACGCAACCCAGACGCAACCCAGACGCAACCCAGACGCAACCCAGACGCAACCCAGACGCAACCCAGACGCAACCCAGACGCAACCCAGACGCAACCCAGACGCAACCCAGACGCAACCCAGACGCAACCCAGACGCAACCCAGACGCAACCCAGACGCAACCCAGACGCAACCCAGACGCAACCCAGACGCAACCCAGACGCAACCCAGACGCAACCCAGACGCAACCCAGACGCAACCCAGACGCAACCCAGACGCAACCCAGACGCAACCCAGACGCAACCCAGACGCAACCCAGACGCAACCCAGACGCAACCCAGACGCAACCCAGACGCAACCCAGACGCAACCCAGACGCAACCCAGACGCAACCCAGACGCAACCCAGACGCAACCCAGACGCAACCCAGACGCAACCCAGACGCAACCCAGACGCAACCCAGACGCAACCCAGACGCAACCCAGACGCAACCCAGACGCAACCCAGACGCAACCCAGACGCAACCCAGACGCAACCCAGACGCAACCCAGACGCAACCCAGACGCAACCCAGACGCAACCCAGACGCAACCCAGACGCAACCCAGACGCAACCCAGACGCAACCCAGACGCAACCCAGACGCAACCCAGACGCAACCCAGACGCAACCCAGACGCAACCCAGACGCAACCCAGACGCAACCCAGACGCAACCCAGACGCAACCCAGACGCAACCCAGACGCAACCCAGACGCAACCCAGACGCAACCCAGACGCAACCCAGACGCAACCCAGACGCAACCCAGACGCAACCCAGACGCAACCCAGACGCAACCCAGACGCAACCCAGACGCAACCCAGACGCAACCCAGACGCAACCCAGACGCAACCCAGACGCAACCCAGACGCAACCCAGACGCAACCCAGACGCAACCCAGACGCAACCCAGACGCAACCCAGACGCAACCCAGACGCAACCCAGACGCAACCCAGACGCAACCCAGACGCAACCCAGACGCAACCCAGACGCAACCCAGACGCAACCCAGACGCAACCCAGACGCAACCCAGACGCAACCCAGACGCAACCCAGACGCAACCCAGACGCAACCCAGACGCAACCCAGACGCAACCCAGACGCAACCCAGACGCAACCCAGACGCAACCCAGACGCAACCCAGACGCAACCCAGACGCAACCCAGACGCAACCCAGACGCAACCCAGACGCAACCCAGACGCAACCCAGACGCAACCCAGACGCAACCCAGACGCAACCCAGACGCAACCCAGACGCAACCCAGACGCAACCCAGACGCAACCCAGACGCAACCCAGACGCAACCCAGACGCAACCCAGACGCAACCCAGACGCAACCCAGACGCAACCCAGACGCAACCCAGACGCAACCCAGACGCAACCCAGACGCAACCCAGACGCAACCCAGACGCAACCCAGACGCAACCCAGACGCAACCCAGACGCAACCCAGACGCAACCCAGACGCAACCCAGACGCAACCCAGACGCAACCCAGACGCAACCCAGACGCAACCCAGACGCAACCCAGACGCAACCCAGACGCAACCCAGACGCAACCCAGACGCAACCCAGACGCAACCCAGACGCAACCCAGACGCAACCCAGACGCAACCCAGACGCAACCCAGACGCAACCCAGACGCAACCCAGACGCAACCCAGACGCAACCCAGACGCAACCCAGACGCAACCCAGACGCAACCCAGACGCAACCCAGACGCAACCCAGACGCAACCCAGACGCAACCCAGACGCAACCCAGACGCAACCCAGACGCAACCCAGACGCAACCCAGACGCAACCCAGACGCAACCCAGACGCAACCCAGACGCAACCCAGACGCAACCCAGACGCAACCCAGACGCAACCCAGACGCAACCCAGACGCAACCCAGACGCAACCCAGACGCAACCCAGACGCAACCCAGACGCAACCCAGACGCAACCCAGACGCAACCCAGACGCAACCCAGACGCAACCCAGACGCAACCCAGACGCAACCCAGACGCAACCCAGACGCAACCCAGACGCAACCCAGACGCAACCCAGACGCAACCCAGAAGCAACCCAGACGCAACCCAGACGCAACCCAGACGCAACCCAGACGCAACCCAGACGCAACCCAGACGCAACCCAGACGCAACCCAGACGCAACCCAGACGCAACCCAGACGCAACCCAGACGCAACCCAGACGCAACCCAGACGCAACCCAGACGCAACCCAGACGCAACCCAGACGCAACCCAGACGCAACCCAGACGCAACCCAGACGCAACCCAGACGCAACCCAGACGCAACCCAGACGCAACCCAGACGCAACCCAGACGCAACCCAGACGCAACCCAGACGCAACCCAGACGCAACCCAGACGCAACCCAGACGCAACCCAGACGCAACCCAGACGCAACCCAGACGCAACCCAGACGCAACCCAGACGCAACCCAGACGCAACCCAGACGCAACCCAGACGCAACCCAGACGCAACCCAGACGCATCCCAGACGCAACCCAGACGCAACCCAGACGCAACCCAGACGCAACCCAGACGCAACCCAGACGCAACCCAGACGCAACCCAGACGCAACCCAGACGCAACCCAGACGCAACCCAGACGCAACCCAGACGCAACCCAGACGCAACCCAGACGCAACCCAGACGCAACCCAGACGCAACCCAGACGCAACCCAGACGCAACCCAGACGCAACCCAGACGCAACCCAGACGCAACCCAGACGCAACCCAGACGCAACCCAGACGCAACCCAGACGCAACCCAGACGCAACCCAGACGCAACCCAGACGCAACCCAGACGCAACCCAGACGCAACCCAGACGCAACCCAGACGCAACCCAGCCGCAACCCAGACGCAACCCAGACGCAACCCAGACGCAACCCAGACGCAACCCAGACGCAACCCAGACGCAACCCAGACGCAACCCAGACGCAACCCAGACGCAACCCAGACGCAACCCAGACGCAACCCAGACGCAACCCAGACGCAACCCAGACGCAACCCAGACGCAACCCAGACGCAACCCAGACGCAACCCAGACGCAACCCAGACGCAACCCAGACGCAACCCAGACGCAACCCAGACGCAACCCAGACGCAACCCAGACGCAACCCAGACGCAACCCAGACGCAACCCAGACGCAACCCAGACGCAACCCAGACGCAACCCAGACGCAACCCAGACGCAACCCAGACGCAACCCAGACGCAACCCAGACGCAACCCAGACGCAACCCAGACGCAACCCAGACGCAACCCAGACGCAACCCAGACGCAACCCAGACGCAACCCAGACGCAACCCAGACGCAACCCAGACGCAACCCAGACGCAACCCAGACGCAACCCAGACGCAACCCAGACGCAACCCAGACGCAACCCAGACGCAACCCAGACGCAACCCAGACGCAACCCAGACGCAACCCAGACGCAACCCAGACGCAACCCAGACGCAACCCAGACGCAACCCAGACGCAACCCAGACGCAACCCAGACGCAACCCAGACGCAACCCAGACGCAACCCAGACGCAACCCAGACGCAACCCAGACGCAACCCAGACGCAACCCAGACGCAACCCAGACGCAACCCAGACGCAACCCAGACGCAACCCAGACGCAACCCAGACGCAACCCAGACGCAACCCAGACGCAACCCAGACGCAACCCAGACGCAACCCAGACGCAACCCAGACGCAACCCAGACGCAACCCAGACGCAACCCAGACGCAACCCAGACGCAACCCAGACGCAACCCAGACGCAACCCAGACGCAACCCAGACGCAACCCAGACGCAACCCAGACGCAACCCAGACGCAACCCAGACGCAACCCAGACGCAACCCAGACGCAACCCAGACGCAACCCAGACGCAACCCAGACGCAACCCAGACGCAACCCAGACGCAACCCAGACGCAACCCAGACGCAACCCAGACGCAACCCAGACGCAACCCAGACGCAACCCAGACGCAACCCAGACGCAACCCAGACGCAACCCAGACGCAACCCAGACGCAACCCAGACGCAACCCAGACGCAACCCAGACGCAACCCAGACGCAACCCAGACGCAACCCAGACGCAACCCAGACGCAACCCAGACGCAACCCAGACGCAACCCAGACGCAACCCAGACGCAACCCAGACGCAACCCAGACGCAACCCAGACGCAACCCAGACGCAACCCAGACGCAACCCAGACGCAACCCAGACGCAACCCAGACGCAACCCAGACGCAACCCAGACGCAACCCAGACGCAACCCAGACGCAACCCAGACGCAACCCAGACGCAACCCAGACGCAACCCAGACGCAACCCAGACGCAACCCAGACGCAACCCAGACGCAACCCAGACGCAACCCAGACGCAACCCAGACGCAACCCAGACGCAACCCAGACGCAACCCAGACGCAACCCAGACGCAACCCAGACGCAACCCAGACGCAACCCAGACGCAACCCAGACGCAACCCAGACGCAACCCAGACGCAACCCAGACGCAACCCAGACGCAACCCAGACGCAACCCAGACGCAACCCAGACGCAACCCAGACGCAACCCAGACGCAACCCAGACGCAACCCAGACGCAACCCAGACGCAACCCAGACGCAACCCAGACGCAACCCAGACGCAACCCAGACGCAACCCAGACGCAACCCAGACGCAACCCAGACGCAACCCAGACGCAACCCAGACGCAACCCAGACGCAACCCAGACGCAACCCAGACGCAACCCAGACGCAACCCAGACGCAACCCAGACGCAACCCAGACGCAACCCAGACGCAACCCAGACGCAACCCAGACGCAACCCAGACGCAACCCAGACGCAACCCAGACGCAACCCAGACGCAACCCAGACGCAACCCAGACGCAACCCAGACGCAACCCAGACGCAACCCAGACGCAACCCAGACGCAACCCAGACGCAACCCAGACGCAACCCAGACGCAACCCAGACGCAACCCAGACGCAACCCAGACGCAACCCAGACGCAACCCAGACGCAACCCAGACGCAACCCAGACGCAACCCAGACGCAACCCAGACGCAACCCAGACGCAACCCAGACGCAACCCAGACGCAACCCAGACGCAACCCAGACGCAACCCAGACGCAACCCAGACGCAACCCAGACGCAACCCAGACGCAACCCAGACGCAACCCAGACGCAACCCAGACGCAACCCAGACGCAACCCAGACGCAACCCAGACGCAACCCAGACGCAACCCAGACGCAACCCAGACGCAACCCAGACGCAACCCAGACGCAACCCAGACGCAACCCAGACGCAACCCAGACGCAACCCAGACGCAACCCAGACGCAACCCAGACGCAACCCAGACGCAACCCAGACGCAACCCAGACGCAACCCAGACGCAACCCAGACGCAACCCAGACGCAACCCAGACGCAACCCAGACGCAACCCAGACGCAACCCAGACGCAACCCAGACGCAACCCAGACGCAACCCAGACGCAACCCAGACGCAACCCAGACGCAACCCAGACGCAACCCAGACGCAACCCAGACGCAACCCAGACGCAACCCAGACGCAACCCAGACGCAACCCAGACGCAACCCAGACGCAACCCAGACGCAACCCAGACGCAACCCAGACGCAACCCAGACGCAACCCAGACGCAACCCAGACGCAACCCAGACGCAACCCAGACGCAACCCAGACGCAACCCAGACGCAACCCAGACGCAACCCAGACGCAACCCAGACGCAACCCAGACGCAACCCAGACGCAACCCAGACGCAACCCAGACGCAACCCAGACGCAACCCAGACGCAACCCAGACGCAACCCAGACGCAACCCAGACGCAACCCAGACGCAACCCAGACGCAACCCAGACGCAACCCAGACGCAACCCAGACGCAACCCAGACGCAACCCAGACGCAACCCAGACGCAACCCAGACGCAACCCAGACGCAACCCAGACGCAACCCAGACGCAACCCAGACGCAACCCAGACGCAACCCAGACGCAACCCAGACGCAACCCAGACGCAACCCAGACGCAACCCAGACGCAACCCAGACGCAACCCAGACGCAACCCAGACGCAACCCAGACGCAACCCAGACGCAACCCAGACGCAACCCAGACGCAACCCAGACGCAACCCAGACGCAACCCAGACGCAACCCAGACGCAACCCAGACGCAACCCAGACGCAACCCAGACGCAACCCAGACGCAACCCAGACGCAACCCAGACGCAACCCAGACGCAACCCAGACGCAACCCAGACGCAACCCAGACGCAACCCAGACGCAACCCAGACGCAACCCAGACGCAACCCAGACGCAACCCAGACGCAACCCAGACGCAACCCAGACGCAACCCAGACGCAACCCAGACGCAACCCAGACGCAACCCAGACGCAACCCAGACGCAACCCAGACGCAACCCAGACGCAACCCAGACGCAACCCAGACGCAACCCAGACGCAACCCAGACGCAACCCAGACGCAACCCAGACGCAACCCAGACGCAACCCAGACGCAACCCAGACGCAACCCAGACGCAACCCAGACGCAACCCAGACGCAACCCAGACGCAACCCAGACGCAACCCAGACGCAACCCAGACGCAACCCAGACGCAACCCAGACGCAACCCAGACGCAACCCAGACGCAACCCAGACGCAACCCAGACGCAACCCAGACGCAACCCAGACGCAACCCAGACGCAACCCAGACGCAACCCAGACGCAACCCAGACGCAACCCAGACGCAACCCAGACGCAACCCAGACGCAACCCAGACGCAACCCAGACGCAACCCAGACGCAACCCAGACGCAACCCAGACGCAACCCAGACGCAACCCAGACGCAACCCAGACGCAACCCAGACGCAACCCAGACGCAACCCAGACGCAACCCAGACGCAACCCAGACGCAACCCAGACGCAACCCAGACGCAACCCAGACGCAACCCAGACGCAACCCAGACGCAACCCAGACGCAACCCAGACGCAACCCAGACGCAACCCAGACGCAACCCAGACGCAACCCAGACGCAACCCAGACGCAACCCAGACGCAACCCAGACGCAACCCAGACGCAACCCAGACGCAACCCAGACGCAACCCAGACGCAACCCAGACGCAACCCAGACGCAACCCAGACGCAACCCAGACGCAACCCAGACGCAACCCAGACGCAACCCAGACGCAACCCAGACGCAACCCAGACGCAACCCAGACGCAACCCAGACGCAACCCAGACGCAACCCAGACGCAACCCAGACGCAACCCAGACGCAACCCAGACGCAACCCAGACGCAACCCAGACGCAACCCAGACGCAACCCAGACGCAACCCAGACGCAACCCAGACGCAACCCAGACGCAACCCAGACGCAACCCAGACGCAACCCAGACGCAACCCAGACGCAACCCAGACGCAACCCAGACGCAACCCAGACGCAACCCAGACGCAACCCAGACGCAACCCAGACGCAACCCAGACGCAACCCAGACGCAACCCAGACGCAACCCAGACGCAACCCAGACGCAACCCAGACGCAACCCAGACGCAACCCAGACGCAACCCAGACGCAACCCAGACGCAACCCAGACGCAACCCAGACGCAACCCAGACGCAACCCAGACGCAACCCAGACGCAACCCAGACGCAACCCAGACGCAACCCAGACGCAACCCAGACGCAACCCAGACGCAACCCAGACGCAACCCAGACGCAACCCAGACGCAACCCAGACGCAACCCAGACGCAACCCAGACGCAACCCAGACGCAACCCAGACGCAACCCAGACGCAACCCAGACGCAACCCAGACGCAACCCAGACGCAACCCAGACGCAACCCAGACGCAACCCAGACGCAACCCAGACGCAACCCAGACGCAACCCAGACGCAACCCAGACGCAACCCAGACGCAACCCAGACGCAACCCAGACGCAACCCAGACGCAACCCAGACGCAACCCAGACGCAACCCAGACGACAACCCAGACGCAACCCAGACGCAACCCAGACGCAACCCAGACGCAACCCAGACGCAACCCAGACGCAACCCAGACGCAACCCAGACGCAACCCAGACGCAACCCAGACGCAACCCAGACGCAACCCAGACGCAACCCAGACGCAACCCAGACGCAACCCAGACGCAACCCAGACGCAACCCAGACGCAACCCAGACGCAACCCAGACGCAACCCAGACGCAACCCAGACGCAACCCAGACGCAACCCAGACGCAACCCAGACGCAACCCAGACGCAACCCAGACGCAACCCAGACGCAACCCAGACGCAACCCAGACGCAACCCAGACGCAACCCAGACGCAACCCAGACGCAACCCAGACGCAACCCAGACGCAACCCAGACGCAACCCAGACGCAACCCAGACGCAACCCAGACGCAACCCAGACGCAACCCAGACGCAACCCAGACGCAACCCAGACGCAACCCAGACGCAACCCAGACGCAACCCAGACGCAACCCAGACGCAACCCAGACGCAACCCAGACGCAACCCAGACGCAACCCAGACGCAACCCAGACGCAACCCAGACGCAACCCAGACGCAACCCAGACGCAACCCAGACGCAACCCAGACGCAACCCAGACGCAACCCAGACGCAACCCAGACGCAACCCAGACGCAACCCAGACGCAACCCAGACGCAACCCAGACGCAACCCAGACGCAACCCAGACGCAACCCAGACGCAACCCAGACGCAACCCAGACGCAACCCAGACGCAACCCAGACGCAACCCAGACGCAACCCAGACGCAACCCAGACGCAACCCAGACGCAACCCAGACGCAACCCAGACGCAACCCAGACGCAACCCAGACGCAACCCAGACGCAACCCAGACGCAACCCAGACGCAACCCAGACGCAACCCAGACGCAACCCAGACGCAACCCAGACGCAACCCAGACGCAACCCAGACGCAACCCAGACGCAACCCAGACGCAACCCAGACGCAACCCAGACGCAACCCAGACGCAACCCAGACGCAACCCAGACGCAACCCAGACGCAACCCAGACGCAACCCAGACGCAACCCAGACGCAACCCAGACGCAACCCAGACGCAACCCAGACGCAACCCAGACGCAACCCAGACGCAACCCAGACGCAACCCAGACGCAACCCAGACGCAACCCAGACGCAACCCAGACGCAACCCAGACGCAACCCAGACGCAACCCAGACGCAACCCAGACGCAACCCAGACGCAACCCAGACGCAACCCAGACGCAACCCAGACGCAACCCAGACGCAACCCAGACGCAACCCAGACGCAACCCAGACGCAACCCAGACGCAACCCAGACGCAACCCAGACGCAACCCAGACGCAACCCAGACGCAACCCAGACGCAACCCAGACGCAACCCAGACGCAACCCAGACGCAACCCAGACGCAACCCAGACGCAACCCAGACGCAACCCAGACGCAACCCAGACGCAACCCAGACGCAACCCAGACGCAACCCAGACGCAACCCAGACGCAACCCAGACGCAACCCAGACGCAACCCAGACGCAACCCAGACGCAACCCAGACGCAACCCAGACGCAACCCAGACGCAACCCAGACGCAACCCAGACGCAACCCAGACGCAACCCAGACGCAACCCAGACGCAACCCAGACGCAACCCAGACGCAACCCAGACGCAACCCAGACGCAACCCAGACGCAACCCAGACGCAACCCAGACGCAACCCAGACGCAACCCAGACGCAACCCAGACGCAACCCAGACGCAACCCAGACGCAACCCAGACGCAACCCAGACGCAACCCAGACGCAACCCAGACGCAACCCAGACGCAACCCAGACGCAACCCAGACGCAACCCAGACGCAACCCAGACGCAACCCAGACGCAACCCAGACGCAACCCAGACGCAACCCAGACGCAACCCAGACGCAACCCAGACGCAACCCAGACGCAACCCAGACGCAACCCAGACGCAACCCAGACGCAACCCAGACGCAACCCAGACGCAACCCAGACGCAACCCAGACGCAACCCAGACGCAACCCAGACGCAACCCAGACGCAACCCAGACGCAACCCAGACGCAACCCAGACGCAACCCAGACGCAACCCAGACGCAACCCAGACGCAACCCAGACGCAACCCAGACGCAACCCAGACGCAACCCAGACGCAACCCAGACGCAACCCAGACGCAACCCAGACGCAACCCAGACGCAACCCAGACGCAACCCAGACGCAACCCAGACGCAACCCAGACGCAACCCAGACGCAACCCAGACGCAACCCAGACGCAACCCAGACGCAACCCAGACGCAACCCAGACGCAACCCAGACGCAACCCAGACGCAACCCAGACGCAACCCAGACGCAACCCAGACGCAACCCAGACGCAACCCAGACGCAACCCAGACGCAACCCAGACGCAACCCAGACGCAACCCAGACGCAACCCAGACGCAACCCAGACGCAACCCAGACGCAACCCAGACGCAACCCAGACGCAACCCAGACGCAACCCAGACGCAACCCAGACGCAACCCAGACGCAACCCAGACGCAACCCAGACGCAACCCAGACGCAACCCAGACGCAACCCAGACGCAACCCAGACGCAACCCAGACGCAACCCAGACGCAACCCAGACGCAACCCAGACGCAACCCAGACGCAACCCAGACGCAACCCAGACGCAACCCAGACGCAACCCAGACGCAACCCAGACGCAACCCAGACGCAACCCAGACGCAACCCAGACGCAACCCAGACGCAACCCAGACGCAACCCAGACGCAACCCAGACGCAACCCAGACGCAACCCAGACGCAACCCAGACGCAACCCAGACGCAACCCAGACGCAACCCAGACGCAACCCAGACGCAACCCAGACGCAACCCAGACGCAACCCAGACGCAACCCAGACGCAACCCAGACGCAACCCAGACGCAACCCAGACGCAACCCAGACGCAACCCAGACGCAACCCAGACGCAACCCAGACGCAACCCAGACGCAACCCAGACGCAACCCAGACGCAACCCAGACGCAACCCAGACGCAACCCAGACGCAACCCAGACGCAACCCAGACGCAACCCAGACGCAACCCAGACGCAACCCAGACGCAACCCAGACGCAACCCAGACGCAACCCAGACGCAACCCAGACGCAACCCAGACGCAACCCAGACGCAACCCAGACGCAACCCAGACGCAACCCAGACGCAACCCAGACGCAACCCAGACGCAACCCAGACGCAACCCAGACGCAACCCAGACGCAACCCAGACGCAACCCAGACGCAACCCAGACGCAACCCAGACGCAACCCAGACGCAACCCAGACGCAACCCAGACGCAACCCAGACGCAACCCAGACGCAACCCAGACGCAACCCAGACGCAACCCAGACGCAACCCAGACGCAACCCAGACGCAACCCAGACGCAACCCAGACGCAACCCAGACGCAACCCAGACGCAACCCAGACGCAACCCAGACGCAACCCAGACGCAACCCAGACGCAACCCAGACGCAACCCAGACGCAACCCAGACGCAACCCAGACGCAACCCAGACGCAACCCAGACGCAACCCAGACGCAACCCAGACGCAACCCAGACGCAACCCAGACGCAACCCAGACGCAACCCAGACGCAACCCAGACGCAACCCAGACGCAACCCAGACGCAACCCAGACGCAACCCAGACGCAACCCAGACGCAACCCAGACGCAACCCAGACGCAACCCAGACGCAACCCAGACGCAACCCAGACGCAACCCAGACGCAACCCAGACGCAACCCAGACGCAACCCAGACGCAACCCAGACGCAACCCAGACGCAACCCAGACGCAACCCAGACGCAACCCAGACGCAACCCAGACGCAACCCAGACGCAACCCAGACGCAACCCAGACGCAACCCAGACGCAACCCAGACGCAACCCAGACGCAACCCAGACGCAACCCAGACGCAACCCAGACGCAACCCAGACGCAACCCAGACGCAACCCAGACGCAACCCAGACGCAACCCAGACGCAACCCAGACGCAACCCAGACGCAACCCAGACGCAACCCAGACGCAACCCAGACGCAACCCAGACGCAACCCAGACGCAACCCAGACGCAACCCAGACGCAACCCAGACGCAACCCAGACGCAACCCAGACGCAACCCAGACGCAACCCAGACGCAACCCAGACGCAACCCAGACGCAACCCAGACGCAACCCAGACGCAACCCAGACGCAACCCAGACGCAACCCAGACGCAACCCAGACGCAACCCAGACGCAACCCAGACGCAACCCAGACGCAACCCAGACGCAACCCAGACGCAACCCAGACGCAACCCAGACGCAACCCAGACGCAACCCAGACGCAACCCAGACGCAACCCAGACGCAACCCAGACGCAACCCAGACGCAACCCAGACGCAACCCAGACGCAACCCAGACGCAACCCAGACGCAACCCAGACGCAACCCAGACGCAACCCAGACGCAACCCAGACGCAACCCAGACGCAACCCAGACGCAACCCAGACGCAACCCAGACGCAACCCAGACGCAACCCAGACGCAACCCAGACGCAACCCAGACGCAACCCAGACGCAACCCAGACGCAACCCAGACGCAACCCAGACGCAACCCAGACGCAACCCAGACGCAACCCAGACGCAACCCAGACGCAACCCAGACGCAACCCAGACGCAACCCAGACGCAACCCAGACGCAACCCAGACGCAACCCAGACGCAACCCAGACGCAACCCAGACGCAACCCAGACGCAACCCAGACGCAACCCAGACGCAACCCAGACGCAACCCAGACGCAACCCAGACGCAACCCAGACGCAACCCAGACGCAACCCAGACGCAACCCAGACGCAACCCAGACGCAACCCAGACGCAACCCAGACGCAACCCAGACGCAACCCAGACGCAACCCAGACGCAACCCAGACGCAACCCAGACGCAACCCAGACGCAACCCAGACGCAACCCAGACGCAACCCAGACGCAACCCAGACGCAACCCAGACGCAACCCAGACGCAACCCAGACGCAACCCAGACGCAACCCAGACGCAACCCAGACGCAACCCAGACGCAACCCAGACGCAACCCAGACGCAACCCAGACGCAACCCAGACGCAACCCAGACGCAACCCAGACGCAACCCAGACGCAACCCAGACGCAACCCAGACGCAACCCAGACGCAACCCAGACGCAACCCAGACGCAACCCAGACGCAACCCAGACGCAACCCAGACGCAACCCAGACGCAACCCAGACGCAACCCAGACGCAACCCAGACGCAACCCAGACGCAACCCAGACGCAACCCAGACGCAACCCAGACGCAACCCAGACGCAACCCAGACGCAACCCAGACGCAACCCAGACGCAACCCAGACGCAACCCAGACGCAACCCAGACGCAACCCAGACGCAACCCAGACGCAACCCAGACGCAACCCAGACGCAACCCAGACGCAACCCAGACGCAACCCAGACGCAACCCAGACGCAACCCAGACGCAACCCAGACGCAACCCAGACGCAACCCAGACGCAACCCAGACGCAACCCAGACGCAACCCAGACGCAACCCAGACGCAACCCAGACGCAACCCAGACGCAACCCAGACGCAACCCAGACGCAACCCAGACGCAACCCAGACGCAACCCAGACGCAACCCAGACGCAACCCAGACGCAACCCAGACGCAACCCAGACGCAACCCAGACGCAACCCAGACGCAACCCAGACGCAACCCAGACGCAACCCAGACGCAACCCAGACGCAACCCAGACGCAACCCAGACGCAACCCAGACGCAACCCAGACGCAACCCAGACGCAACCCAGACGCAACCCAGACGCAACCCAGACGCAACCCAGACGCAACCCAGACGCAACCCAGACGCAACCCAGACGCAACCCAGACGCAACCCAGACGCAACCCAGACGCAACCCAGACGCAACCCAGACGCAACCCAGACGCAACCCAGACGCAACCCAGACGCAACCCAGACGCAACCCAGACGCAACCCAGACGCAACCCAGACGCAACCCAGACGCAACCCAGACGCAACCCAGACGCAACCCAGACGCAACCCAGACGCAACCCAGACGCAACCCAGACGCAACCCAGACGCAACCCAGACGCAACCCAGACGCAACCCAGACGCAACCCAGACGCAACCCAGACGCAACCCAGACGCAACCCAGACGCAACCCAGACGCAACCCAGACGCAACCCAGACGCAACCCAGACGCAACCCAGACGCAACCCAGACGCAACCCAGACGCAACCCAGACGCAACCCAGACGCAACCCAGACGCAACCCAGACGCAACCCAGACGCAACCCAGACGCAACCCAGACGCAACCCAG
Organism: Dolichovespula sylvestris; assembly: GCA_918808275.2. Classification (NCBI taxonomy): domain Eukaryota; kingdom Metazoa; phylum Arthropoda; class Insecta; order Hymenoptera; family Vespidae; genus Dolichovespula; species Dolichovespula sylvestris. Next base: position 43,979 of record CAKKNJ020000078.1, read on the forward strand.
ACGCAACCCAGACGCAACCCAGACGCAACCCAGACGCAACCCAGACGCAACCCAGACGCAACCCAGACGCAACCCAGACGCAACCCAGACGCAACCCAGACGCAACCCAGACGCAACCCAGACGCAACCCAGACGCAACCCAGACGCAACCCAGACGCAACCCAGACGCAACCCAGACGCAACCCAGACGCAACCCAGACGCAACCCAGACGCAACCCAGACGCAACCCAGACGCAACCCAGACGCAACCCAGACGCAACCCAGACGCAACCCAGACGCAACCCAGACGCAACCCAGACGCAACCCAGACGCAACCCAGACGCAACCCAGACGCAACCCAGACGCAACCCAGACGCAACCCAGACGCAACCCAGACGCAACCCAGACGCAACCCAGACGCAACCCAGACGCAACCCAGACGCAACCCAGACGCAACCCAGACGCAACCCAGACGCAACCCAGACGCAACCCAGACGCAACCCAGACGCAACCCAGACGCAACCCAGACGCAACCCAGACGCAACCCAGACGCAACCCAGACGCAACCCAGACGCAACCCAGACGCAACCCAGACGCAACCCAGACGCAACCCAGACGCAACCCAGACGCAACCCAGACGCAACCCAGACGCAACCCAGACGCAACCCAGACGCAACCCAGACGCAACCCAGACGCAACCCAGACGCAACCCAGACGCAACCCAGACGCAACCCAGACGCAACCCAGACGCAACCCAGACGCAACCCAGACGCAACCCAGACGCAACCCAGACGCAACCCAGACGCAACCCAGACGCAACCCAGACGCAACCCAGACGCAACCCAGACGCAACCCAGACGCAACCCAGACGCAACCCAGACGCAACCCAGACGCAACCCAGACGCAACCCAGACGCAACCCAGACGCAACCCAGACGCAACCCAGACGCAACCCAGACGCAACCCAGACGCAACCCAGACGCAACCCAGACGCAACCCAGACGCAACCCAGACGCAACCCAGACGCAACCCAGACGCAACCCAGACGCAACCCAGACGCAACCCAGACGCAACCCAGACGCAACCCAGACGCAACCCAGACGCAACCCAGACGCAACCCAGACGCAACCCAGACGCAACCCAGACGCAACCCAGACGCAACCCAGACGCAACCCAGACGCAACCCAGACGCAACCCAGACGCAACCCAGACGCAACCCAGACGCAACCCAGACGCAACCCAGACGCAACCCAGACGCAACCCAGACGCAACCCAGACGCAACCCAGACGCAACCCAGACGCAACCCAGACGCAACCCAGACGCAACCCAGACGCAACCCAGACGCAACCCAGACGCAACCCAGACGCAACCCAGACGCAACCCAGACGCAACCCAGACGCAACCCAGACGCAACCCAGACGCAACCCAGACGCAACCCAGACGCAACCCAGACGCAACCCAGACGCAACCCAGACGCAACCCAGACGCAACCCAGACGCAACCCAGACGCAACCCAGACGCAACCCAGACGCAACCCAGACGCAACCCAGACGCAACCCAGACGCAACCCAGACGCAACCCAGACGCAACCCAGACGCAACCCAGACGCAACCCAGACGCAACCCAGACGCAACCCAGACGCAACCCAGACGCAACCCAGACGCAACCCAGACGCAACCCAGACGCAACCCAGACGCAACCCAGACGCAACCCAGACGCAACCCAGACGCAACCCAGACGCAACCCAGACGCAACCCAGACGCAACCCAGACGCAACCCAGACGCAACCCAGACGCAACCCAGACGCAACCCAGACGCAACCCAGACGCAACCCAGACGCAACCCAGACGCAACCCAGACGCAACCCAGACGCAACCCAGACGCAACCCAGACGCAACCCAGACGCAACCCAGACGCAACCCAGACGCAACCCAGACGCAACCCAGACGCAACCCAGACGCAACCCAGACGCAACCCAGACGCAACCCAGACGCAACCCAGACGCAACCCAGACGCAACCCAGACGCAACCCAGACGCAACCCAGACGCAACCCAGACGCAACCCAGACGCAACCCAGACGCAACCCAGACGCAACCCAGACGCAACCCAGACGCAACCCAGACGCAACCCAGACGCAACCCAGACGCAACCCAGACGCAACCCAGACGCAACCCAGACGCAACCCAGACGCAACCCAGACGCAACCCAGACGCAACCCAGACGCAACCCAGACGCAACCCAGACGCAACCCAGACGCAACCCAGACGCAACCCAGACGCAACCCAGACGCAACCCAGACGCAACCCAGACGCAACCCAGACGCAACCCAGACGCAACCCAGACGCAACCCAGACGCAACCCAGACGCAACCCAGACGCAACCCAGACGCAACCCAGACGCAACCCAGACGCAACCCAGACGCAACCCAGACGCAACCCAGACGCAACCCAGACGCAACCCAGACGCAACCCAGACGCAACCCAGACGCAACCCAGACGCAACCCAGACGCAACCCAGACGCAACCCAGACGCAACCCAGACGCAACCCAGACGCAACCCAGACGCAACCCAGACGCAACCCAGACGCAACCCAGACGCAACCCAGACGCAACCCAGACGCAACCCAGACGCAACCCAGACGCAACCCAGACGCAACCCAGACGCAACCCAGACGCAACCCAGACGCAACCCAGACGCAACCCAGACGCAACCCAGACGCAACCCAGACGCAACCCAGACGCAACCCAGACGCAACCCAGACGCAACCCAGACGCAACCCAGACGCAACCCAGACGCAACCCAGACGCAACCCAGACGCAACCCAGACGCAACCCAGACGCAACCCAGACGCAACCCAGACGCAACCCAGACGCAACCCAGACGCAACCCAGACGCAACCCAGACGCAACCCAGACGCAACCCAGACGCAACCCAGACGCAACCCAGACGCAACCCAGACGCAACCCAGACGCAACCCAGACGCAACCCAGACGCAACCCAGACGCAACCCAGACGCAACCCAGACGCAACCCAGACGCAACCCAGACGCAACCCAGACGCAACCCAGACGCAACCCAGACGCAACCCAGACGCAACCCAGACGCAACCCAGACGCAACCCAGACGCAACCCAGACGCAACCCAGACGCAACCCAGACGCAACCCAGACGCAACCCAGACGCAACCCAGACGCAACCCAGACGCAACCCAGACGCAACCCAGACGCAACCCAGACGCAACCCAGACGCAACCCAGACGCAACCCAGACGCAACCCAGACGCAACCCAGACGCAACCCAGACGCAACCCAGACGCAACCCAGACGCAACCCAGACGCAACCCAGACGCAACCCAGACGCAACCCAGACGCAACCCAGACGCAACCCAGACGCAACCCAGACGCAACCCAGACGCAACCCAGACGCAACCCAGACGCAACCCAGACGCAACCCAGACGCAACCCAGACGCAACCCAGACGCAACCCAGACGCAACCCAGACGCAACCCAGACGCAACCCAGACGCAACCCAGACGCAACCCAGACGCAACCCAGACGCAACCCAGACGCAACCCAGACGCAACCCAGACGCAACCCAGACGCAACCCAGACGCAACCCAGACGCAACCCAGACGCAACCCAGACGCAACCCAGACGCAACCCAGACGCAACCCAGACGCAACCCAGACGCAACCCAGACGCAACCCAGACGCAACCCAGACGCAACCCAGACGCAACCCAGACGCAACCCAGACGCAACCCAGACGCAACCCAGACGCAACCCAGACGCAACCCAGACGCAACCCAGACGCAACCCAGACGCAACCCAGACGCAACCCAGACGCAACCCAGACGCAACCCAGACGCAACCCAGACGCAACCCAGACGCAACCCAGACGCAACCCAGACGCAACCCAGACGCAACCCAGACGCAACCCAGACGCAACCCAGACGCAACCCAGACGCAACCCAGACGCAACCCAGACGCAACCCAGACGCAACCCAGACGCAACCCAGACGCAACCCAGACGCAACCCAGACGCAACCCAGACGCAACCCAGACGCAACCCAGACGCAACCCAGACGCAACCCAGACGCAACCCAGACGCAACCCAGACGCAACCCAGACGCAACCCAGACGCAACCCAGACGCAACCCAGACGCAACCCAGACGCAACCCAGACGCAACCCAGACGCAACCCAGACGCAACCCAGACGCAACCCAGACGCAACCCAGACGCAACCCAGACGCAACCCAGACGCAACCCAGACGCAACCCAGACGCAACCCAGACGCAACCCAGACGCAACCCAGACGCAACCCAGACGCAACCCAGACGCAACCCAGACGCAACCCAGACGCAACCCAGACGCAACCCAGACGCAACCCAGACGCAACCCAGACGCAACCCAGACGCAACCCAGACGCAACCCAGACGCAACCCAGACGCAACCCAGACGCAACCCAGACGCAACCCAGACGCAACCCAGACGCAACCCAGACGCAACCCAGACGCAACCCAGACGCAACCCAGACGCAACCCAGACGCAACCCAGACGCAACCCAGACGCAACCCAGACGCAACCCAGACGCAACCCAGACGCAACCCAGACGCAACCCAGACGCAACCCAGACGCAACCCAGACGCAACCCAGACGCAACCCAGACGCAACCCAGACGCAACCCAGACGCAACCCAGACGCAACCCAGACGCAACCCAGACGCAACCCAGACGCAACCCAGACGCAACCCAGACGCAACCCAGACGCAACCCAGACGCAACCCAGACGCAACCCAGACGCAACCCAGACGCAACCCAGACGCAACCCAGACGCAACCCAGACGCAACCCAGACGCAACCCAGACGCAACCCAGACGCAACCCAGACGCAACCCAGACGCAACCCAGACGCAACCCAGACGCAACCCAGACGCAACCCAGACGCAACCCAGACGCAACCCAGACGCAACCCAGACGCAACCCAGACGCAACCCAGACGCAACCCAGACGCAACCCAGACGCAACCCAGACGCAACCCAGACGCAACCCAGACGCAACCCAGACGCAACCCAGACGCAACCCAGACGCAACCCAGACGCAACCCAGACGCAACCC
>CAKKNJ020000079.1:0-28753 GCA_918808275.2 Dolichovespula sylvestris
ACGATGATGGTGGTGTTAGTGGTAGTGATGTCGGTGCGATCTCTTTCGAGGTTATCTCGTCGTACAGCCACGTCGATTCTACTCGATTCCGGTCAGCATCCTGGAAGCGCCGATTCGACACGCGGCATTCGGAGGCCGGTGCACCGCGTGCACTCGCCAGGATGCAGGCGCACGCACAATTTATAATGCAATTAGAGCCTCGGATGGTAGCGCCCGGATTTATGGCAGGTAGGAATCCGCTGCTACGTACGGTGTGGTAGGGGTCGGCAAAAGGTGGAAGAAGAAGAATAAGAGGAAGAGGAAGAAAAAGAGGAGAAAGAAGAAGACGAAGAGAAAAAAGAAAAAGAAGAAAAAGAAGAGGAGATAGAAGAGGAGGAAGAGGAAGAAGAAGAAGAAGAAGAAGAAGAAGAAGAAGGAGAAGGAGAAGGAGAAAAGCGGAGGCCGGGCTATATACCCGAGGAATGAGTTATATGCCTCCCGCGGTAGCCGATGCATTATTTATCGCTCGGCTTTTCATTATTTCTCCTTCTCGTCCGTACGGAATATACACGAAAGCGCGTTGCTCGCAAACTCGAATACTTATACTCTCTTAAAAGTATATACTTCTACGTGAATCCGATAAAACGTGATCAAAATTTCTTACGAAATTACCAATTTTATCTATTCGTCTAACTATCTTTTTCTTCTTTCTATCTTTTTTTTTCGTTTCCAACGATCGGCAAAGAAAAGAAAAGAAAAAAAAAAGAGAGAGAAGAAGAAGAAGAAGAAGAAGAAACTCTTCGTCGATGAGACAACGTATCTCTCAATCGTCCGATTTTCCTTTACCGCAAACTACCTATCGTATATTCGTTCTAAGGATCTCAGGTGGGAAGTTCTGGAGAACTTTAAAAGTCCTTGAAAGGGTGCCTCTATCATTAGGCGCAATAACTTACGTCGGTGTTACGATGCTAATGAGGATTCCTTTAGTACGATACTCTTATTTACAGCCTAGTAGTAAGTACGTATGTATGTAAGTACACGTTTAGGAGGACTCCAAAGAAGCTTTCTTGTCTTACTTCCAGCGAAACTTTACTTACTCTCAAATAATCAGCCACATTCGGCTCGAGGATCTATCTGATCGTGCCTCGTTCAAACGAACGAACGATCGAATCGAAACTAAACGAAACGAAACGATTGCCTTTTGCATTCGTAATTATGCGCCTTTGTCTTGAGACTTCTTTCTTCTTCTACTTCTTCTTCTTCTTCATCTTTTTTGTCTTTCTCTTTTCTTTTTTCCTTCTTTTTTTTTCTTTCTTTCTTTCTTCCTTTTTTTTTTCATCGATAGTTCTCGCAAGAATGAAGTCGTTAACGAGCTAGCAAGGAAACCGTTCGAACGTACGCGGTACGACTTTATCGGTGAAACCGCATACCAGAAGTCACTCCGGCTGCCTTTTATCTCGGCAACGAAATCGCTTGAACAAGATTAATTGTAGTCGAGTGAAAGCACGACAAGATAATAATTTATTTCGAACGAAATGGTGAAATATTGAAACGTTAAGAGCGTTGCCTCGATAATCGCCGCGAAACGTTTTAAAGATCTTCTCCCGATTTTGATATCCTTCTTTTCTTCTTCTTCTTTTTTTTTTTTTTAAAAACGCAAAGTCGAGAACATAAAAGACGTCCGTGACCGAAACGTGCTACGAATACAACGCGGTTAACTATTGGATACCCCCATCGGGAAGGGGAGATATTGTGTGCAAGAAAGATGGATAGATAGAAATAGATAGATAGATAGGTAGATAGATAGATAGATAGATAGATAGAGAGAGAGAGAGAGAGAGAGAGAGAGAGAGAGAGAGAGAGAACGTGTACGCAACGAATGCTGCGCCTATACACTGTAGCAGTATCCTTAGAAAGTTCGTGGTCGTGAAGATAATTGCTTCTTAGAACAAAATTACACGCTCTATTCTTCGCGTTCATCCCACTTAGAACAAAGAAGATCGATCGACGAAGACACGATGGAATTAGAAGGTGTGTACGGCCGAGTCATCTGTGAAAAGAACACGTCGAAACGACGATGAACGATGACTTCCATTCCCTGCTTCGTTTCTCTAACGAAGGTTAATGCATTCGATTATCGAAGATGTCGTTCTGTCGTCGCACTTTCTAATATCGACGGGAAATATCTAACGGGTTCCTTCAAAATAATCGAACGAACGAACGAACGAACGAACGGGCGAGCATAAAGAAAAACAAAATTATCATTAAACGAAGACGGAGAAAGGAGTAAGAAGGAGGAGAAATAGAAGGGAAGAAAATAAAATAAAATGAAAAAGGAAAAAAGAAAAAATAAAGAGGAAGAACGCTAGCGATGAAGTGCAAAGGAGGCGAGCGAAGAACCGAACCGTTAATCGCCAACGTAATTACGATTATCGCTCATTGATTGCACTCGCGATCGTGCACCTTCTACACCTTTCTTGGCGCATAGACGAGCGATTTACGGGGCCGCGTTTCGCCTTCGTCGAACCGTTCCCCTTTCGCGTAATTTAACACGATTTAACTGGTGGTATCGTTTTTAACGACGACATAATGACTAGTCTGTTTTTAATCGAAGACTTAGGTCATAAGGTAGAAAAATCACGATTCCTTAAACGTGACGGGAGAGAAACGTGATTTAAAAAAATACAAAAAAAAAATCAGAAAAGAAAAGAATAACGACAACAACAACAACAACAACAACAACAACAACAACAATAATAATAATAATAATAATAATAATAATAATAATAATAATAATAATAATAATAATAAGATTAATAAAGGGAAATAAATGTATTTAAAGAATATTTATATACTTGCTTTAATGGTGAGAATCAGACGTGTTGTGCCCTTTAACTCGACGTATTTAAATCAATGTAACGCCGGACGACGTTACATAGTCCACCGTATTAACCTCTCCTAACGCAATTCTTAATCGAGTGAAAGTTCTCGATGCGAGAGGACGTTGATAGACCATCCTCAGAACGGCAGGTAACGCAAGCGAAATCTTATTCAAGAAGCAGACCGGGACGCAGATTCGCGTACCTTTCGGGGTACCTTTCGCACGTTGAATGCAACGAATAAAGACATTAATAAAGCGTGTTTCGTGACGACGCGGAGAAACGTTGGTGAACGTGAAGGAAGAGAGGTAGGAGAAAAGAGGATGAGAAGGAGGAGAAAGAGAAGGAAGAGGAGAAGGATTCAACGAAAGGGAGAATACAATAAGCTTAGTCGAGGGTAATGGATGCTGGCTTTGCTCTTTCGAGCTTGGACGTTGTAACGGATGGCGTTGCTCCGGATGCTCCTGCTATCTTACTTCTTCTGATTTCTATTCGGATACATGCATCCTATCTGAGGTAGGATCGGTGAGGATTGAATAAAAACCAAGCAAATGCTGCTGTGTGAAAAAAGAAAAGGAGAGAGAGAGAGAGAGAGAGAGAGAGAGAGAGAGAGAGAGAGAGAGAGAGAGAAGGTCAATATAGATAACGGAGGATGATATCTTGATACTCAAGAATGATGTGTATATTTCTTTTTTCTTTTTTTTCTTTTCTTTATTTTCTCTCTTATCAAAAATAGGTATTTCACAAGAGAGATAAGATGTTCGAATTACAAAGTCGTGTAAGTCTGCCGATTCCGATCAATCTTTCAAGCTGTATTTTTTTTTTCGTGAATACAGGAGAAAAGGAATCTTTCTTTTTAGTTTTTTTTTCTTTTTTATACTTTTTCCTTAAAATCATCGACGATCGAGTATAATGTTAGACGATAAATATTCGTATGTATCGTACAAAATAATTCGAGAGAAATATCTATAATATTATCATATAATATTATATATATATATATATATATATACATATATATATATATAATATTATTTAATTAAGCGGTTGAAGTAATCGAATAAATGAATATAATATTTATATAAATATATTTTCCAAAAAACGGGAACAAACCTCACTAACTTAACTCAGCTCGAGTTTATATCTCGCGTATCCTTCGTAACGTTCGAATCATTAGTCGTTGTCAGCTGCGTCCGGTCACTTCTTCTTCTTTTTCTTCTTCTTCTTCCTTTTTCTCTTCTTCTTCTTCTTCTTCTTTGCTGCCAAACGAGAATCAGGAATCTAGGTGCACGACATCGAACACTACTTATGTTTCTATGCGAGTTCTTACGTTCGTAATGGCTTCCAACAGGAAAGTGAGTGAAAAAGAAAAAAAAGAAAAAAGAGAGAACGAAATATTCACAGAAATTTCTCTCTCCTTCTCTCTCTCTCCTTCTTTCTCTCTCTCTCTCTCTCTCTCTCTCTCTCTCTCTCTCTCTCTCTCTCTCTCTCTCTCTCTCGATTTTATACGTCACGTTGATCGCTTCGCAATCGAATATGCCGCACTTTCATTGAATCTACCTCGTTCACGTGGCTTATTAACTTTGGCATTTATGACCCTTTGAACCCCGTCGATTCTAGTCGGGGAGCACGTTTTATTGCCCGGTTTATTGCGCGGCAACGACGCATTGAATTAAGACTTCACCGAGATTGTCGTCGGCCAGGATACATAATTCATTTCGAAGTATAAAAATAATCATTACTGTACTTGCCGACTTTGTTGCATTTCTCTGTAGTATCTCGAATTGGCTCGATTGGATTACCATCGATAGAATTTCATAAACCAATTGGTAATTATATTTTATTTTTATATATCGTGAAACACTGAGATCACAATCTCTCTCTCTCTCTCTCTCTCTCTCTCTCTCTCTCTCTCTCATTTTCTCGTTCTCTTTCTCTTTCTCTTTCTAGGAAAGATAATCTCTGTCGAAGGTGTTCGAGCGAGGAGAGTGAAAATAAAGGGAAGTGTAAACAAGTGGGAAGTGGAAAGGAAAGGAGGGTTTTTACCTTTTTTCCTTTTTGTATGGTTTTTGTTTCTTTTTTTTTTATTTTTTTTTTTTTATTCTTTCTTTCTTTCTTTTTTCAAGTCAGTGATATTAATAATTCTGACGGTCTAAGAGGAACGAATGGATCTTGCAAAAAGCGTCTGCCGATGTAGTCTTCCCTCGAGCTATCAAATTCCGCGCGTATAAAGACGTGGGATACGTCCGACGTCTCTTGAATGGGATTATTAATATTTCCCGTCCCTCCGTTTCCATCTCTCTCTCTCTCTCTCTCTCTCTCTCTCTCTCTCCTCTCTCTCTCTCTCTCTCTCTCTCTCTCTCTCTCAATCTCTCTCTCTCTCTCTCCTCTTCGTTGCCTTTCTTCGCATTGCCTCGAAGCGATCCGCGGCGCTCTACCCTCGTCCGATAATTTATGCGAAATCGTGAAATCAAGTTTTACCGCTCTCCTATACGTCGAATGGAGGACCTCTTTAGAGTACTTGCGTCGCGTATGGTAAGAGAGCAGAACTTCCTCGCGGATAATTAAGATATCGTCGTCGAGCCCTACGAACCGGATTTATTAATATCAATTGGTTTTTCTTCGATTATCTTGATTCACAGGACCGGCTTGGTTCGTCGATTTTTTTCTTAATGGAAACGTAAGATCTAACCTGATGCACGTAGTACGCATATCGATATTAATATCTTTATATTAAAATAATGAAAAAAGAAGTAAAGAAAAGGAAGAAAGAAATGGGTATGTTTCTACACTCTTAAAAGGCATTCTATATATGTACATTGTGTGTTCGTATTCAAATATATATATATATATATATATATATATATGTCGTGCCAGGGCACTCAATGGAATCGATATTTTCACGTGTTCCTTCGAAATGCGACAGGAGTGTATCATTACCTTAATGCATCGTTCGCGAAAGGAGGAGCGAGCGAATCGAAATCGTCTCTCGATCGGTCGGCGTCGTAACGGAGTAGGTTACTAATGGTGGGCTTGGTGGCTCAGTGAGTCGGTAGATTGGGTTGGGCTTCTTACGGGTCCACCGAGGTCAGATGTGTACGGGAAGGATATGCTCGCCCAAGGCACCGATGACATCGACCGAACGAATAGCCAGCCTTTGCTTCGCAGTCGAGAAGCGTGTACTCTTCGAGAGAGGAAAGATCGCCGCAAAAGACGTACACATATATGTATGTATGTATGTACATACTTACATAGCTCTGTATCTACATATATGTACGTGACACAACAACGATACCGAATCGATTATTTACTTTCGACATAAATTTTATCTCGAATCTCTTTCTTTCTCTCTTTTAATCGTTCCTTCCAAATATTTCCATTTATTATTATTATTTACATATAGGTCACCGAACGATTACGATCTGATTCGTTGCACGCAAGTTGGCGTTTGACATTTTGTTTTCTTTTTTTTTTTTTTTTGTAATAACAAATATATTATATTACTTAACATCTAATGTGCAAGTTTATACGAAATTATACGAAATTCGATTCGATTTATCTTTTTATTTGTTAATAAATTCATCTATTAACATTTACGTTGCTCTTTTGCTTTTTTTTTTTTTTTATTTCGGAACGATTATCTCGCGTGAAGTTCTCGTTCCTCGAAAGGACTCCGATCGTGCGTGTCTCGATATATAGAAGAAGAAGAAGAAGAAGAAGAAGAAGAAGAAGAAGAAGAAGAGTAAGAAGAAGTGGAAGAAAAGAAAATAGAAAGAGGTTTTCGTGCAGAAGCAAGCCAGCATCTGTCTCCGGTCTTCGTTGGTAGAGTAGAGGAGAGAAGGGCTAGAGATAGGCAAAGGGAGAGAATAAAAAGATGTGGTAGAAGAAAAACAGAAGGGAGAAGAAAGAGAGAAGCTGGATAGTGGAGATACTGAGCAAGAGGAGGAGGAGGATGAGGAGGAATAAGAAGAGAAAGAGGAGGAGGAGAAGGATGAAGAAGAAGAAGAAGAAGAAGAAGAAGAAGAGGAAGAAGGAGGCATGGGTCATGCAACAACAGGAAGGTTAGTTGCTCGAGGCGGCGACAAGCGAGCGAACACCATCTCAAAACGTGCCTTTTACATACGTAACCGGGCCTTCATAATAATTTCACTCGGCCACTCGGACTGAGGGCAGGATCGACATGTAACGCGTGTTTCCTGGAAACATATCCTTTTCGTCGAGCGAAAACGATCCCTTCTCTCTACCGTCATTAACCGATGAGAGAAAAAATGAAGAAATAAAAAAAAAAAAATTAAAATTAAAATAAAAAAAAAAAATAATAATAAAAAAGAGGTAGAACACGATTTCAATAGTTGGTATTGATTTTCGTTCATTTCGTTCTTCTTTTAATTTTAATTTTTTCTCTGCTCTTTTTTTTCGTTACTTTTCTATTCAACCTATATTTTCAACTCTATTGTAGCTACATACTGTGATAAGTAAGTTATCACTTACTGTGATAAATAGCTATAATAAAAATGGGTGGATAGAGGGTGGGAAGTGGTAATAGTATCCATATAATATTAACTACATCCAATAACAAAAATCCTATAACAGTTTTGTTTCTAATTAATATCGATATCTATATTATCTAACCGAGATGGCTATACAATAGCATAATCCGATAGATCATCATATGTATAATTATATATTATTTTATTTTATTGATATTAGATCGATCTGATTTTCCATCGATAAATTGTTTTCAAATAAACGAATATAATATTGTATATACCATCGACATTTTATGTTGGAATTGTTTGTTCCAAGTATGTACGCTAATATAAGGAGCAAAAGAAGAAGTAGGAAGAATTTAAAGGTAGTCGTATCGTATTTGCCAGAGCGAGGTGAGTGAGGAGTTCGGTGGGGGTGGGGGAGAAAAGCACACGGGGATCGTCATAAACGTCGTCGTCTTTACAGCCATTATTTCAAGGGGTTCTCCTCGAGTGCTACGAAGGGCAAAATTTATTTCGAACGAGCTATCTCGTAATCACCCATCCACCCCTGTACTCACCCTTACCCCATAGGTGTTCAATTTGGATGTTGCAACGATCAGCGTTACAAGTTTAGGAAAAAAGTTATTAGAGTGAAATTTAATCCGTTAGATCTGGTTTACTGTAAATAGTAGAGGCGTTGTCTGCCGTTTTCTCTGCTTAATTGGAATCGATTTAATAGTCCTCGTACGTATAGAAAATCGACGTTGGCTAATATTTAATTCAATTAACGATCACCATGTCACTATCTTTAATTGCTATTGACAATGAATTATTACGTTAATTTAATGAGATATCGCTTAACATTATCGATAATTATTTATCTCATAGGAAATAATTAATTATCCTGTTATAACCTTTTTCATATATATATATATATATATATATATATATATATATATTATGTATATATTTATGTATATGTATCTATTGCATACGGTATAAGGTCAGGAACAGTCTGGATATCCGGTCATTTACGAGAGCTCGTCACGCGAACGAATTTAATAATCACGATGGCCGGGAGAAAATTTTAAAAGAGTCACTGCCGAGTGCAGTAGTAGTAGTAGTAGTAGTAGTCTGCCGTGCAGATGACGTAGAAGAAGAAAAAAAAGAGTACTCCTCTTTCTCTTGAGAAGAATATTACGAGAAACGCTCTTATAATCTTTCGTGTTCTCTCTCTCTCTTTCTCTCTTTCTCTCCTTCTTTCTCTCGGGGCTCAAGCACATGCACGAATAAACACGTATACACACGAACGTAGAGATAGCTTACAAAGCAGTACAGGATCTCCGTTCGCTTCCGGTATAATAGTTTCTGGTGGAAGAAGACACGTATATAGGAGCAGAGCGTTCATGCTCCGCAAGGCAGCTACTTCTCTCGTCTTTTTCAGATGTCCACTGAAAGCTGTGCGTTGCTTAGGCACTTAGGGTTTTTGCTGGTCGATCGAGCGACACGGTCCACGTGCCACGTGTTCGTGGTAATGTTAGAATTGCTCTTTACCAAACGAGTGGCGCAGCCACCACACGTTTAACTACCATTACGTATCATCAGAAAAAGATCTTGGCTGTTTCAAACACTCCAACGATATTTTCTCCTTCCAATCTTCTATCTTAATGCGATTTAGATTAAATCTATCTTGCGTGTGTATATACATATATATGTATGTATATATATATTATATATATATATATATATATATATATATATATATATATGAACAAACATAAGTACATGTAACTACATAAAAGTGTCACGATATATTGCGTTATAATTATTCTAGTTAATTCATCGATCATATATGTTAGTACACAGTAACATATAATTACGACTATTTAACATTCTCCTGATTACTCGAACTTACAAATTTTATTACTCGAGATTAAAGTTTTATTCGATACTACTCTTCCGTGGAACGATAATTTAAATTGCTGAATTATAATATATTTCTCCTTTTTAAAGATTCATTTAGAATGTTTATTGGTAGGAGAAAAAGTAGAGGGAGAGAGAGAGAGAGGAAGAGAGAGAGAGAGAGAGATAAATAGATAGATAGATAGATAATTATTCTCTTTATTGAAAAATATTAATCGAACAAAAACATTTTTGTTTTTATCCTTCCTCTACATCAATTATTGGTTTTAATAAGGTAGCTTTCTCTTAATAAAAGAAACAAAGAAAATGCGAATAATCAATTCGATACTTTTAACTACCTTTGTAAGTATGATTACATTCGATAATATATATTCCTATTGCCAAATAGATATATGGTTTTCAATGTTAAAATTTATTACCTATCTTACGTAATACGCTCGGTCTTTATAATAATTACATCATCCATTAGAGTAAAGGCGTGTTATTTCTTGTATCTCTTATATATATATATATTTGGTTGGCAACTAAGTGATTGCGGATTTTAAATAAGAATCTATTGACAAAATCCGCAATATATATATATATATATATATATATATATATATATATATATCGTTGTCGAAAATGTAATAGAAATAAATGTTCCTTTTCAAAACGAATAATTTTCTTTATTAATGACAATAACTACGTATTTACATACGTAAATAAGGTACTCACAGTAAGGTGTTGTATTTTTGGTACGTAATTGTCGATCCGCACTATGAAGGTCGGTGGTGTCGTGTAGTAGTTCATCTTCGTGTTGGTTGACGATTGTTTTGGTTGATTGTTACGTCGATCGTTTCATCTTCGTCACTTTCGTTTTTAATAGGTATGACCCAATAACGGTATTACTTTCAAAGCGTTACTACATCGCTAAGAATAACAAAACCGACGAGTATGACGATCAAAGGAAAGTACGTACCATTTGGAAAAGTTTAATCCATTATTATCGAATTTTTATTCTTAAAACAAAATGATCTCTTCTGGACGAGTAAATGATTAATATAAGTCATATTTCGTCCAATACATATGTTTCGTATCTTTGTGATTTGCTACAAAGTTTTAATACTACAAGTTATTAATTACTTTAACATCTTTATCGCAATTTTATTTATGATTCTTATTGTATATGCCAAAGAAAAAAACAGTATAACAAAGAGAAAAACAGGTGACTTTTGTTGTATTATTTTTAATATTTATAAAATCAAATCTTTAAGAACCTAATAGGACCATGGTCATTGAACCTTCTGGAAATATCTAATATATAAAACAAAATTCATCGCTTTTCTCTTTGCTTTGACGTAAGGTAACGGTTATCATTTCGCGACCCATTAAAAATTTATTGCAGACCGATAAATCGAAAAACATTCGTTTTAAACTGCTAAGCATTTTGTGACATACTTATTGCGTACGGTAATATAATCACAAAGTTTTGGCCGTTAAATGTCCATGCTTCATCAAGTAAATATGTTACTCGAACTGAAAATTTCGTCGAAGTAATATAAGTTGTCATTTTCAAAAAAAAAAAAAAAGAAAGAAAAATGGAAAAAGAAAAAGAAGAAAAAGAATATTTTGAGAATGAATATTACGTATATTTTGTTAAGTCCATTGGAACGAGGCATATATTATCAACTTTCGCGTTCAAAATTTAATATTACACTTTAAATATTGAAAGTGTCTTTCTGCAATATTAAAGATTATGATTTATACTCTTTTTCTCCGTCCACTATAGATATTACATGAAACTTCTATAAATTTATTTATAGAAATAATATAATAAATTTATTTATGGAATACCACATATAACCTATATTTAGCGAATTATTAAGTTTCAGGATATAAAATAACTGTAATATCTTCGGGACGATAAAAATAAAATATATATACGAATGTGCGACGTCAAAGTTACATGACGTTACACACACACACACACACACACACACACACACACACACACACACACACACACACACACACAGAGAGAGAGAGAGAGAGAGAGAGAGAGAGAGAGAGAGAGAGAGAGAGAGAGAGAGAGAGAGAGAGAGAGAGAACACGTAAAGGCACTAAAAACTATAAAATGTTTTTCCTTTATTGTAAGAAAACAAACTTTTTCGAACGATACAAATATAAATAATATTTACCTTTTAAATCTAAATACATGTATGTATATAAAAAGATTTATTTTTCCCTGTTTTCTAATTTGGAACAAAAAAACGTTAGCTTTACGTGCTCTGTACGTTTTTTCTTGCGCATTCTTGGTTTCCCTTTTCTCTTTTCTTTTTTTATTTTATTTTTTCCCCCATCGTTTTAATAAAAAACTTCTCGCAGTCACCGTCCTTCGACAAGAAGACTCACGAAACAAGTCGACTTTTCATCGAAACAATGATTTATTACCGGTTGGTCGTTCGCCTGTAGACGATAATTACGATTAAAAGAGATACGCCGGTGCGTACGCGAGAGTAGAGGTTGTTATTTCACACCAGCAAAGCAGATCATCATCTGACCGTGTAGACTGTAAAAGAATGACTTTCGGTGAATCCAGTTCGCCTCTTGTCACCAACGATGATCGATCAGCCTGGAGGATCTCTACTACGTTCATAGCAGACCTAATTTCTTTCTATCTCGAAGGAGAAGAAAAAGAAGGAGAATGAGAACGATGTACGATGTCTCGTCAGTACTCGAGCGAAATGACCGTAAACGAACGAACGGACGAACGAACGAACAACGAGCCGTCGCTCGGTTTTTTACTGCAAGTTTTGAGGAGAGAAGAAAGGTGGAAGAGAAGGATGATGAGAAAGAAAAGAAGAAAAACCTTGGGTAGAAGTCTCGAAGAACAACGAGCAGTTTCAAATAAGAAAATGTAAAAAAATAATAAAAGGAAAGAAAAATATATATAAAAAAAAAGAATAAATAAAAAGGAAAAAGAAAAAAGGGACGAAGTAGTCAAGTCGCGTTAGGTTGAGCCTGTTACGAGAGACAAAGAAAACAAATAGTAACGGACCTCCTTTGTGAAGTACTTTACAAAATGCAACAGATTCATCGTAAGGTTCTTCTTTCTAGAGGAAACTATTTCGGAGATAATTCGATCGATATCTCGAAAGGTTAAGACATTTCATCATCTTTCGCTCGAAGTTTATACGACTTGAAGCGTGTATGATGGACAAAATATGAACTACAAGAGCATACTAGGAACACTCACCGCGTCATACACTATCATATCAGTTTATAAGCTTGAATTACTTACACCCCTCTCGCATATAACACAACGATTAGATTAGTTTTGGCTGGAATAGATAGTGCTAGTAGGCTGTGAACTCATGCCTTTTATTATCTCACATTTATATGCTTCTTTAATGGAAGCATATCTGTCGTAGTCATTCGTGATAAATATGATGCAGTACATGTACGCATTTATCTTACGATAATAAATGTATAAAGGATAATAAATATAATTGATACGGAAATTATT
The DNA here is from genome assembly GCA_918808275.2 of Dolichovespula sylvestris. NCBI lineage: Eukaryota > Metazoa > Arthropoda > Insecta > Hymenoptera > Vespidae > Dolichovespula > Dolichovespula sylvestris. The sequence continues at coordinate 12,762 of CAKKNJ020000079.1, forward strand.
GAATACACTAACATATATTAAATATTATTTTATATAACATAATTATAAATGTATTCCTTTTTCTACTACTTCTTCTTCGTGTTATTATTCTTATTATTATATTATTTATTATATTATATATTATTATGTTATATATCATTATTATAGTAATAGTAATAATACAATGTAAAAAGAATTACTCTTACAGGAGAAATCATGAAAAAATATAGTGCTGAGAGTTTTACTTCATAGATAATGTGAAAACGAACTAATGTTTCAATTTTTTATTAAAATAATATATAATATGTAAGTATATATTCGCTTATTATTATCTAATAATTATTATTTTATAAATAATTGACAAAATCTTGATTTTAATCATAAATTTATATACTTCATATTTATCCATAGAATTCTACAATATTCAATCTTGTGGAATTATTATTAGCAATGTAGAGTGTTAGTACTTTAAATTTCAATAAGAATTAGATTAAAGAAAGTTTGAAAAATACATTAAAATATGCAGCCATTTGCTCGGCAGTACTTGCATTAGATCCGTATTGGGACGGTAGATAGCAAGTAATACCAGCCCAGATCTCACCACGTGGAGGTCGCTGCATCTGGAGACCCACGGGCTCTAACGGTGACCCTACTTTAAAATTCATGTTCCCGGTTTAATCTAATCGAATTTTCGAGCGAATAAAACGAATTTAACGGTAGGACTTTTAATCGCGTCCGCAAACACTCACGTGTGCGTGAGAATAATAATAATTATTACTCTATAATCCGCGTTCCTGGGATGACATGAGCTAACAAAGAACTCGTGCTCCCAACGCTATCTGGAGGACAATTCAGTTCTCGCTTACGAATAACATGACCGTCGCAATATCGACAGCTACATACACCGTTCTCTAACTAAACGAGATTTCGTGCGATCAAACGAAATCCAATTATCGTAGGACTTTTAACCCTTTCGTAACGAGATTTCGTGCGATCAAACGAAGTCCAATTATCGTAGAACTTTTAACCCTTTCGTTACGACTATAGTCGGCACCCATGCGATGAACTGTGTGTACGGTTGCCAACTACAGTCGACATCTATGCGATTGTTAACGATGCTACAGTTCACCCATGATCTCGGACCTACCAATGATCGGTTACACAAAATAAGGAACGTCATTGATATGCTCCAAAAAAAAATTTAGCCTATCATTCCAACCTTACCAACGGTTATGTATCGACGAAAGTTTACTTTTATATAAAGAGTGGCTATCGTCACTCCAGTGGCGTGGACCGCCGTAACGAAAGGTCGTACGAAACCGTGCTCGGGAACATCTACGCCTGTATTCACCGACACGTGTGCGAGTGTTAAAATCGATTACGAATCCCGAGCCATTCAGCGATACATCGAACTCGCGCCAATATACCAAAACCACCCGATCGCGGATGAATCGATCTCTTGGTAATCCAGCGAGAATAAGAACAAGAAGAAGAAGAGGAGGAGGAGAAGTAGCAGATAAAAAAGAGAGCCGGAGGAAGAAAAGAAGAGAAAGCAGGAACGTCGATGCTCGTGAGAAACTATAATATAAAACTCAGAACGAGATGTGGAAATATTGAATGTCGCTCCATCCGAGCAAAACTAGAGTACCAAAATTGTGCTCGATTTCTTCCTACTGAAAGAAGGAGACCCGCCCAAGGCCCCTCCCAAGGGCCCACATCCGAGGGCCCCTCCCAAGGGTCCAACTCGATGGTTCTTCCCTCGATTGTCCTTCCTTCGATGATGTAGTCTGAAAAGAAGAGGAGAATGAGGAGATAGAGAAGAATAATGAGAGAAGAAATTTAGTTGGGAAGAGTAGGTCAGTGAGTAAAAGACGGAAGAAAGGGGTGAAAGAGGATGAAAATTGGTAGGGAAGTTTAATAGAGAAAGAGAAGAAGAGAGGAAGACGAAGAGAAAAATAGCAAAAAATATAAAAGAAAACCGGAACACGCACGTGTGCGAAAAGGATGGATGGAACTCAAAAGGAGAGGAAGATATTTCGAACATCGTTCCACCAAACAAAATCAAAGTAATAATTGAATAAAATTGAACTCGATATTCCTTGCTGAACGAAGGAGACCCGCTCCATTCCAAGGGCCCACACTCAAAAGTCCCATCCATGGGTTCCACCGATATTTATAAATAACAATTAATAATAGTATAAATTGATAATAAACTGATACCTATTCGCGGCGTAAAAGAAATTAGCATTAGTATATAAATTGCTGAAAATCCTGAACTAAAAATTCATTAACTTATCATTTAGGCTTACGGAATATGACTCTACAAGTCTCCTTGTTCTTTAGCAAATACTCTAGTTTCATTCAAAAGCAATGACTCTATCGAGACTTTTCTTTTGTCAATTCAAATTGACTAAATATTTAATTTATGGTTATTTAAAAAATATAAAGCAAATCCTTGGGCGCTCCTTTTTACGAGTGAGTATTTTAATTATTATAAGAAACTCGTACAAAGTTTCGCTTATAATTCAGAGACACTAATCCATCGCGAATGTTTTCTTGTTTAATATTTATTAAAACTCATGAATATCGATTCTTTACTATTAAAATATTCAAAATTTGAAATAATTATAAACGCGTTGGAACAAGAAGATCCTACCTTGATCTAATAGATAAATCAAAAAATAAAATATTATTCACGAGTATATCTCCGAAAAAATTTACTCGTGGTCACTCGATGCTCTTCTTACTAATTAATTACAATCAATCACTCGTAACGATTCAGACCTTTCGTCGTCGACCTGATTGAATTGATCGGAGAGATTTAAAAATTTACTTACTACTTAAGAAGTTCTGCGATGGCTCCAAAACACTCGTCCGCGATTTAGGTCGAAATCGAGGGTGGATGATACGCGGCTGGTTGAAAATGAAGTAGGTCGAGATCGAAGTTGGTCGAAATCCTCTTCGGTGATCCACTGACTCTAATTCGCGGTAGTTATTTATTAACGAACAGTCACTGAATTTACTTCGCGAAACTCTACTGTCTTTTATAAGTACAATCTGTTTGATTGTTAAAAGAGCAGAACACTTTGCGAACAAACGCTGACTCAAACGCAACTGCATTGCGCGCAGTCGATGTAAGAACACTTGTTAGTTTAAATCGCGAAACGCGAACGAACAAACACAGCTTCTACTTCGCGATATTTTTATTTCAGCGATACAAACACACTCGATTACATCATTGCTTCGCGCGCGATTTCAACGATGTTCTGGAACAGAAAAGTGAAAACAAAATTATTAATATCACCGTTATAATAAGTAATTGTATAAATTATTCAAGTAATGAATATGATATGAAAAGTATATTTACTTTAAATTTTCGTTGATAATCGGAGCCAAAGACATCCTGAGATAGCTTCGATGTTTATTCATCGGAGTACAAAGTAAGACTGATCCAATAACCGTGAAGGTCGGTCAAAGATTTGTTTTTGTTGACGTTACGCGTAGTCAACGATCGCCAGTTTAAAATTTATGTTTAAGAGATAATAAATTAAAATTATTTTACGTTAAACACGTGTTCCGAGCCGTGTAATGTATAATTGAATTTACTATTGTTTAAATATTAGTTTATTTAATTTCGCGTACTTTTATATTGTTTAAATAAATGTAAAATTATCAAAAGTATTAATTTTCAAGTTGTCACGTTTAAAAAGAGATTGCTTCGATGTTCATTCGACGAAATACAAAAGAATACTGTTTGAATAATTAGTCAAAGTCAATGAAAAGTATATTTTTGTTTAAGTAAACTATCAACGTTGGTACGTTCAAATTTTAACTCTTTTCAAATATTAATTTCATTTAATTTTATATTTCACGCGTTCGTCGTACAAAGAAGTATTTAAAAAAATGTAATATTGTTTAGATTCGATGTTCACTCGATGAAATGCAAAAGAAAATAATTTCGATAACACTCAATTAGTGACAAGTTTATTTTTGTTTAAGTAAACAAACAACGTCCATACGTTCAAATTTTAACTCTATTCAAATATTAAATTTAATTCTATTTTGTATTAAATACGTGTTTCGAGCAATGGTAATTTTTAAATTAATGTGTTATCGTTTAATTTATTATTTATAAAGATATTAAATAAAATTATTTTAAATTTATCGCGTGTTATGATCTTTTTAATGTTTAAGCGAATGAACTATTGTTTAAATATTAGGTTATTGTTCTCCGTATACATTAAAGATCGTTTAAATAATTAGAAAATTTTAAAAATTATAAAGTATTGAAATTTAGCTGTACAGAAAGAGACTCCTTCGATGTTTCCTCGCCGGTATGTAGAAGAACACTGGCACAATAACTAACAAAGTCATCTAAAAGTTGATTTTTGTTGACATTAAATGAAGTCAATGAGCCCGAGTTTATAAACTTACGTTTAATAAGATATTAAATTAAAGTTATTTTATATTAAACGCGTATTACGAATTTTGCAACGTTAAACTGAATATGTACAATTGTTTAAATATTTTTATTTAATAAGTATATTGTACTCCGTGTACATTAAACATTGTTTACATAATTATGAAAATTATTCCTAATACTCATTAGCATGAACGATCGACCCTTTATTTTCTTATTTTTACCATAAATTCGTTCGATCGAAAGTTCATTAAAATTCCTTAATAAGTTATCGTGGCCTCTTCGTACGAAGATAAAGAAACGCGTTTCCTTGTATTAGGAATTGATTAGAAAATCTAAGCATCGGTTTACGTATTTCAAACAAGGAAGCTATCGGCTACTTCACGGAAACAAACCATAAACCACTCTAACGTTTTTATAAAAATCACTAACGAGGGTAGATGCTTTTTTCTTTTATTCCAAAATTCCAGGATTGTTATTATACGACATTTTTTTTTTTACGAAAAATATCGAAAACATTATGACGAACAAGATCTGATTCTAAATATGAAGGTTTGAGCGAGGACACGAATTTTTTATTTGTATGCACAAACTATCGTCGAATGAACGTTATTTTTCGACAAGGATTCTTCTCAAAGAAAATACAACTTTTTCAAAAGTTCGATAAAGCAGTCCTCGCTCAATCCTTCGTCGTCAAAATGAGATCTTGTTCATCAAAATCGTTCAAGGATTATGCCTGTACAAATAGTTGACGTAAACCATCATAAAATTAGAGAGTGACAAACGGCTATAAAAGAAATTTTGTTTAAAAGTAAAGCTTGTTTAAAAGTAGATGGAAAGATGGAATCTTTTTTTTTTATAACGTTTTTATTATTTTTTGTTTAACTTAGCGATTGTGGGCGTGTATATTAAAGGTACGATGTCAGATGATATCAAGTGAAATACTTACCTGGAATAGGTTAATGCTAGCTGACGCAAGTAGTATTATCGAGCAAGAATCATGAAAACGACGTTTTAATACGTTCTAAATGAGCCAGATCGAGCAAAAATATATTTCTTCTCGGTAAGCCGTACTACCGGTTCTTTTTTCTCTTCTTTCGTTTTCTTTTTCTTTGTTTCTTTTTTTTTATTTTTTTAACGCTCAAAGAAGGTAACAAGAATAAGAAAGAGAGAGAGAGAACGATTTTTATTTCACTCAAGAGCTCAGTGTACCCAGCGAAGAGAAAATTATCTTGAATGGTATTCTAATCTATATCTATTATCTCTGTTCGAGTCAAAATCAAGTCGAAATATCTACTTAAACGAAGATAACGCATGGAAAGTCGTTAATCAGCGATAATTACCCGATGATAGATACATACATACATAACGTTCTAACACTTATGCGGTAAACCTAGCCTTCGGGTATATATTGAAGAAGAAAATATCGGGGGTGGCCTTGGACAACTAGTTCTCGATATGCAGACGCAATAGTCATATTAGTTTCGAAATGGAATTAATTTTGAATAACTCGTTCGAATAGATTCGTTCGTACTCCTGGATTAAACGGCAAAATCTATTACTGTGTGATACACGATAAATCCTATTACGTTTTCTCTAATTAACGTAACACGTATAAAGAAGATAATAATCATTCTTATTTCCTAGTTAAACTAAGATACTGACAACGGACAAATATAAGTGAGTATATCTAACGAATATTCTATTATACGCTCTAACGATATTCTATTATATATATATATATATATATATATATATATATATATATATATATATATATATAATATAAATGAAGCATATAATAAAATATAAAACAAAATTACCATCGAGAAAGATACGAAATTTCTATAAGAGATTTCGTTCGATTTAAATTAAATACGATCGGTTATTTCGATAATTGAAATGAAAAGAGAAGAATAAGAAGAAGAAGAAGAAAAACGGAGTATCTCGTATTCGTTCACTTCCGTGCATATACTCGGAAATAATCGCTTTCCCTAAGGACGTCTGGACATAATCAATGCGTTTACTCGTTCGTTGGATAAGAAAAGAAATAGTGGAAAAGAGTAAGATAAACGAAGGGAGTGTACCATACCCGGACGGAGAAGTTGGCGGGGACACTCCTCTATTTCAGGTTCGGGATCGTTTGAATTACGAGTCTCTCTCTCTCTCTCTCTCTCTCTCTCTCTCTCTCTCTCTCTCTCTCCCTCTCTCTGTATGTTGCGCTTGCTGCGTGCTACGGAGTCCTTTCTGTGAGTGGCGTGGCGTGCGAACGGCGACCCTCCTATAAATCTTCATTTAGCGGCCGTGCGCTCTCTCCGAGGGAGTCGTCGTCGTCGCGACCGAGTCTGATCTTAGAAGAGCTTTCGAAGCTCTGGAATTTCATGGGAGCTACGCACTTACTTACTAAATTACAACCTACTTTATTATTGTAAAAAGTAATTAGGTAATTACTTATTAACTTACTTATTATCTATGAAGTAAATTAAAGTAAATAAGACGACGGAAAGAAGAAGGATACTTTTCGTATCGAATTTTATCGATAGATCGAATCGAGCTATCAAATGATACTAACTTTATCGAGTTTTTGAAGCTCTGGAATTTCATGGGGGCTATGCACTTACTTACTCACATACTTACTTACTTGCTTGCTATCCATTAGTAAATTAAAGTAAACAAGACAACGGAAAGAAGGATATTTTTCGTATAGAATTTTATCGATAGATCAGGAAAGAATTATGAGAATAATTCCAGCTCTATCGAGCTTTTGAAGCTTTGGAATTTCATGGGAATTACGTATTTACTTACTAAATTACAACCTACTTTATTATTGTAAAAAGTAATTAGGTAATTACTTATTAACTTACTTATTATCTATGAAGTAAATTAAAGTAAATAAGACGACGGAAAGAAGAAGGATACTTTTCGTATCGAATTTTATCGATAGATCGAATCGAGCTATCAAATGATACTAACTTTATCGAGTTTTTGAAGCTCTGGAATTTCATGGGGACTATGCACTTACTTACTCACATACTTACTTACTTACTTGCTTGCTTGCTTGCTATCCATTAGTAAATTAAAGTAAACAAGACAACGGAAAGAAGGATACTTTTCGTATAGAATTTTATCGATAGATCAGGATCAAATTATGAGAATAATTCCAGCTCTATCGAGCTTTTGAAGCTTTGGAATTTCATGGGAGCTACGCACTTACTTACTAAATTACAACATACTTTATTATTGTAAAAAATAATTAGGTACTTACTTATTAACTTACTTATTTACTACTTATCCGTAAATTAAAGTAAAAAGGACGAAGGAGAATACTTTTCGTTTCGAATTATATCGATGGATCAGATCGAGGTATTAAATAAAATAGAGCTTACGAAGCTCCGGAATAAAGGCTACGTACTTATTTATTTACTTACTAAGCTACAACCTATATTATTATTGTAAAAAGTCAGCAAATTAGTACTGACTCACTCACTCATTCACTCACTCACTCACTCACTCACTCATTCACTTAATTACTTACTTACTTACTTATTTAATTATTTACTACTTATCGATAAAGTAAAATAAAGAAGACGAAAAGTAGTATACTTTTCGCGTCGAATTTCATCGATTAGATCGAATCTCATTTAATCGTAATATGCTCGTTTAATATCGTATCGGTTACATAATATGAAAACAATTAATTAAAGTAAAAGCCATCGAGAACAAGTATTATTTCGAATTTCGATTTTACCAGATTAAAATTCGGCTACTCGTAGAATATTAGTAAACCAAAAAGACAAAAAAGAAAAGAAACTACCGTCTTATTACGAGCTTCCCCGAAATGTCGTGCGTCGATAAGTTTTCGTCAACCGCAGACAGGATGCGTGAAAGAATTCACTTACTTCACCTTACCCTTTCTCCTCGACCACCTTGTGTCTCCTTCTTTCACGTCTACCCCCTCTCCCTCTCCACCTCCCATCCCTCTCTGTCTCGTTTCTCTTGTAGTTCAAACGTGTCTTCCATTTTCTTTCGCTTAACTTTATACCGGACGGAAATCAATTTCGTTCTCTCTTCCTACTAATCTTCGCGTTTCTATCTTCTCTTTGATCCTTTCTCCTTGAACGAACGAACCTTGCTCTCGATGAGAAGAAACGAGATAGAGATAGATACATAGATAGAGAGAGAGAGAGAGAGAGAGAGAGAGAGAGAGAGAGAGAGAGAGAGACAGACAGACAGAGACAGAAGCTATAGGTAATACCTACCATAGTCGTTTCTCCATCTCCTTCTAACCTTTCCGATGAAGCTTCGGTCAAGTTACCGGTGCACCATCGGCAGCTAACCTCTCTTCTGCGGATTAATTCGAGACCCCGGTTATACGCTCGTACAGGCAGCGGGTGTGGTTGTGCGAATCGCCGTGAGCACGCAGTCTTCGGGGTCATCCTATCGGGACCTCTATCGTCCAAATATTTACGATCACCATCCTCATTCGACTTTATGACCGCCAACTTTCATTCGCGACACGCCGTAAACAGTCCCATGGCTTTTTCCACGTACACACACACACACACACACACACACACACACACACACACACACACACACACACACACACACACACACACACACACACACACACACACACACACACACACACACACACACACACACAAAAGCGCGCGCGGCACACGAGCACACACTTTCGTCTCGTTTTTCTCTCTTTTTTTTTCTTATTTTTTTTTTTTTTAATGCTTCGTTCTGATTGTTGTTACGATTATTGTTAAAACGATAGGATATTAGAATGTCGTATTTATTTAGTAAAACGTTTGACTTTCGAGAAAATATTTTTCGTTCGATCATCTTTTTTTAACACTTTCGGAATTATTCCTTGAGAAACAATTCACGGTAAATCGTGATACGTTACGTGATGCTCTGGATGACGTAATATTTGGAAATATTCAACTACGTACATAAATATTATCGCTTATCGAGAGAGCCGTTTTGCGATATCAACATCGTTGTTCATATTCAGACAATATAATGTTAGAAATTTTTTGGATGAACATCGACAAGTCGCAGAAATTCTTATTTTTTTCATGACACGAGTATATATATATACACACACACACACACACACACATATATATAATAACGTTCGGCCATTATTTTTGTCGATCGTTTGCGTTCCGTAACGCGACGATATAAAGTCATTTGAAGAAAAAGGTAGAAAAATAAATATTTGAAATAACGTGACGAGGAACGTTTAACGAGGAATCGACTTGAAACGACGTACAACATATGTATGTATGTACGTACGTACGTACGTATGTACTTATTTTACGTATAGTATAGCTCAAATTGCGTCGGACTCTTTTATCCGAAATATTTCGTTCTTATCTTTTCGAAGGTAATACTTTTCGGAAGATTATGCGCCGTAACGCGGGGATGCGCGAATACGCTCGTAATAAAAAGTAAGGTTTATCGTACGACTTTATTCGATCGTGGATCGTCTCTTCTACCATCGTTCCCTCTTACTACGATCATTTTTCATTCTTTAACGAGCACTTAAATACCTTCGGACAGTGTAGAGATACAAACGTACGATATGGATAAAATGACAAAACACCGATCGAACGTCGATCATCGCGTACTCGGAATCTTGGAAAGCGGATAAATAATTCTTCATGAATAAAATATCCCGCTCGTTAGAACTCGATGAGGTCTGTTAAGAGAGAAAGAACCTCTCACGATCGTTCGACGGATGATGATATATATATAGAGAGAGAGATAGAGAGAAAGAGAGAGACATAGCTAGTGTTTGGTCCTCTTTGGTCTTTCTACTTTTCTCGCGATCGTACGATCGATCGAACGCTTATCGAAAGGCACACACAGTTGTAAGCGTATAAACGGGGCGCTTGTCTTACCTTCTATCCAAGGTCGAATCAGGAAAGGAAAGTCAGCCTCGGCAGGTGGTACGTGCTCTGAAATTGACACCGTAATCTCTTTCTCTCACGGGCCGTGCGTGTCAAAGAACAAAGCCGATCTTTTAATCGTTCGTGATCATTCGCAACGTTTCGAGTTTTATTATGAAATATTCTTTATAATATGTAGATCATCGTCGTCTTTTTTAAAAGCTATTTACTTATTTATTTACTTACTTGAAGAATCTAATTTTTGCGAATCAGATTTGATTATCGTTAAGCAGAGTAAAGGATCGAAAGGGATCTTATAGCTTCATGAACGTATTTAAGTAAATATATATGTGTATACATATACTACAGCGTAAATACACGCTTGGTTCGAGCTTATACGCAGGTGTTCCCTGGAGCTGGATCGCACATAAACCGGATGTAATAAATCGAACACGGTGAAAACGTTGAGGCACAACGCTCGCCTATCACCGCCCGATGACACGCTCTGGAAAACGTAAAGCTGTGTTAACTACGTAACGTCGATGATCCTTTCCGAAAAAAATATCGAAGATCGTATACGGTCGATAATCGACGACTTTCTTATCGGTCTCTAGTCTCTGATATACTACTTCTGCAAAAGTGGAAACTTCATGTTAAATTATATTTTGTTTGGCCTTTCGATTTATATTTATCGTATCAACGAAAATAATCGAGACTCGACGAAGCATAACGTCAAAGGACGTACTCCTTTACTTACTTACTTTCTTGCTTGCATGCTTGCTAACGTTGTCCGATTTCTACGCATGTATTCTTTTGGATAGAAGAAAACAAAAAAAAGAAAAACAAAAAAAAAAAGAAGAGAGATAAGACGACAACGTGACACGAATGATCGTGATATATATTTATGTATCTCATATAACAGCCAGTTGTGGACGAGAAACTTGCGCGTGATCTGAAACAATTCAAATCACCAATCTTATATACGAGAACACGCGGAAACGTGATTGCTTGCATATTGCTACACGGAATTTAATTGATACGTGATCGGTAGCCCGTTGCGGATTCCTATCTTTATTTCTTCTTTTTTATTTATTTTTTGTGTATTTTTTATTTCTTGTTTTTTTTTTTTGTATTTTTTCTTCTTTTTTTTTCTCCTTTTTTCTCCCCTTCCTTCCTTTCTTTACCGTAACATACAATCACTGCATAACAGTTCCTTCAAGATTCCTGAGCGCCATCAGCCGGATCACGAGCACTCTTTTCGTTAACGACTTTTGTAATAATCGCTAATAAATTCCAACTCGAGATTGTTTTACGACTTTACAAGGACGTCGCGGTTACAACTTTTTTTTACTTTTTTTCTTCCTCCTCCTTCTTTTTTCTTTTTCTTTTTCTTTTTAATTTCTTATTTTTTTTTTTGCAAAGAATGTCTCTATGTTTCTTTGTCTAAAATTTGTTTCTTATTTTCGCCAAAAGAAAAAGAAAAAAAGAAAATAGAAAAACCGTCGGAATTTGTGCGAATCTCGTAAAAATAAAGCATCCGTGAGACGTCCTTTTCGTAACTTTCTAAAACTTATTCATTTCGTAAATGGCAAATTTTGTTCCTTTTCATTCTCTCTTTCCCTCCCTCCCACTCATTCACTCACTCACTCGCTCATTCGTTCACTCCCTCGTTCTCTGTCTCTCTTTCTTCTTAATTCTCGTCCCTTCCGCCGAACGAAAGAACGGCAAGGCGGCAGCGCACAAGCCGGTAAATCGCAGCCGGATATCCTCGGTGACTTTAGTCGGCTCTGTAAGGTGATAACGATACGGTACATTAACGGCCGCGTGAATTTCCCATTAGTCATCGGCGGTGGACGCTGTAATTTCTAGCACGCGCTGCTCTTACATACGTAGTTACGTACCTACGTACTCTCTATACCAATACGCACGTTCACAAACATATCTCTAGGTAGAGACCGAAAGGAAAATACCGCTTCTTTTTCACTTTTTGCTTATTCCCCTCCCCCACCATCACTATCACCACCAACCACCAACACCAACACCGACACCACCACCACCACCATCACCACCTTCTTTCTTCTTAGAAACCAGCCGGTAGTTACAACGGAATGTTTAAATCGTTTCTCGTTCGACATCATCGTCGTCGTCGTCGTCGTCGTCGTAGTCGTTGTAGTCGTCGTAGTTGTTGGGCTACCGAACGTGTCCTATTAATATCGCGTTACCCACCAACACTTGGAAAGGCAACAGCCAAGGGAGCGAACGTTTCTCGCGGAGAGAGCGGGTTAATGCACGCTTTTAATGCCGCGCCGGCGGTACGCTGAAATATGAAGACAGCTGGTCCAATGGCGTCTTCGCGAGATATCCCGACTCTACGTGAAACGTCTATCGTGTATGCATGTATGAATGTATGTGTGCGTATTTATATGTATAACGCGAGCCACGTAAGTACGTCGAATAATAAATTAATCGAGCGGTCCGCTCGACGGCCGATCGACGATCGACCTGTGCCTTCTTACATTATTAATACTCTTCGTCGAGAAACCCGAGCGATTATGTTATAGAGAGAAAAAGAGAGAGAAAGAGAAAGAGAGAGAGAGAGAGAGAGAGAGAGAGAGAGAGAGATAAAGGAAGTTATGACGTACGATCTCGCGCTAGGACCGACACGATTCATTAGGAAGACAATAGTTTTCTATAGGTATGATCGATGCTGCCTCGTGAAACTCAAAGGTAATGACGATGAATAAGAAGAAACTGGAATATGTCGGTTCTAACTTCGATTTCCTTTATATTATCGATCAATCTTGAAATAGGACGCCCGTGGAGGAATTTACGTCGATACATCGATTTCTCGCGTTCTTCGAAGGACCAGAACGAAATAAGAAACGATAGCGTAAACTCCAGATCGATCGTCGTCGTTCTCTTTCTACTCCTCCCCGTCGTCGTCGTTGTCGTCGTCGTCGTTCTTTGCAAAAAATGTTCGGAGGGATCAGTCCTTCCAGATTCTCAAAGCGGTATCCCTTTTCGTATGCGAAAAGGTGGAACTCTCTCTCTCTCTCTCTCTCTCTCTCTCTCTCTCTGTCTTTCTACTCTGTCTCTACCGACGACGCAAAGATGTATATATTGCTCCCCTTTCGTTGCAACATTCGCGACTCGTCGGCGTATCGTATCGCATCGGATCTTTCCCTATATGGAAATCCAGCATAAAAAGTCGTTGGCAGGACCTACAGGTCCCTGTGGTTAGCGACTGCGACGAACGACCACGACACCAACGTGGTCACGACGATCCTCGAGGACGACGAAGACGATGTTAACCGAACTCGAACCGACGTCGTCTCATTATCCTACCGATCTTGACGTTCCTTCGGTATTCTTGCCGAAAATATCGATGCCGAGTTTTTACGGTATATCCCTTTTCTGATATAAATTCCCACAAAGATATTTAAAAATGAGACATTAGATCGAAGCTATATCTCTAATAATACATATCTACTTAATACCACTTAATTATCACGGCATATGCATTTCATAGGATATATACAGTTATATGTATTAAGTAATATCGAAACTATGTTCTCTTGAACTTCCTCACGTTATTGATTTATTATTCGTTGTATACATATATCATCGAAAGTCTATTATCGATTGTTGCAAAATTAATGGTAAATGATATCGTTTAAATATGTAATATATTATTCAATAGTTCTTATACAATAATGTACCAACTATAACTTTGTATTCGCAGTTATTATCTTTGTTTTTCGATATTTCTTTTTTTCTTGTTTTTTCTTCATCGTATATTTAAAAATATATTACACAGATCGTTCTTATTTTTCTGAACACTTCATGCGTATAAAAGAATCGTTAATAAAATTGTTTATTTTTGCTACGAATAAATGTACATACATATGTAATCCGAATGGGGAATATTTATAAAAGGTGATAACGACATCGTGTCACGCGTTTTAAACGATTTGATGTATTAATAGACCCAAATTACAACTAGCGCAGTTGTTTTTTGACTGATATGGATGATTCTATCGATCGTAACGGTATAAAGAAAAACAATCTATCTTTGGTAAGGAGAGAAAAAATACTCGTAAAGATATGTGTCAACTTACTTTCCGCGTGAGTTTCTTATGTAAACTTAGGATTATACGTTTGCTTCTTACAATTGTCTGATTCAAACTACATGATAAGGTGACGAAAGTAAACAATACGCAGTAGGTGAGCCAGAACTTCAAAAAAGAAAAAAAAAACAAAATGTAAAAAGATTGCTTTTTACGGCAAAATACGTATTTTTGAATCCTATCAACATACTATAAGCGGCAACTGTAGGTATATATATGACAAAAAAGAACACAGTTTGTAGTAGCGTCGTTGTAAACATTCTCGAGGATGACCTCGCCGTTTATATCAAATAGAATGTCATTTGCGTATTAATTTCTCATCGGGAGAGACGTATGAGAGATGTATACGTACATATGTGTATAGCTTAGAAAAAATCTCTTTCATGTGATTCGTTTTGTTCGATTTTAATTCCTATTACGACTTAAAGTTTTACGAAGAGAGAGAGAGAGAGAGAGAGAGAGAGAGAGAGAGAGAGAGAGGGAAAAAACTCGACGACAGAACGATATCATATAATTGCGGAAGATTCCGCGGGCTGTAGTACTATCATCTCTACACGGAGAAAGAGCAAAAGACTAACATCTGCCTCGAGAGGTCGAGGTTGAGTGGCCGGAACAGGATCACGGGGAATTCAAGGTACTTAAAGCGTTTCGACGACTCATCATCGCAAATTCTTCGAGCCCACAGTAAGGTGAAATAAAAGATAGAGAAAAAGAGAGAGAATTCTTGTGTTTGCGAACACGGAGAGTTATGTACCGAGTTTGATATTTTTCTAAGCGTAATCGTTTCTGTTATTTACAGTGACCGTTAGATTTTTCTCATGTCATGTGCCGAAGAATAGAACGAAATAAAGTTTGTATGGGGTTTCGACGTTCTTCCTCGAGAGAGAGGAGCGGGGGGGGGGGAGGGGATGGAGGAGAGGAAGGAAGAAAGAGTAAGTTTTTCTTTCTTTTATTTTTAAATAAAAACGTAAAGACGCCATTCTCGAGGTCTTCCTAAACAATTATACGATCGGGCTTACGGCGCGAATTCACGGCACGGAGAATTCTTCGTGCGTTATGCGCCTTTAAACTTTATTTCGGTCTGGCGCGCGCGCGATAAACGAGGCAGTAAAGTAATCGACGGCGCGAATTTGAAAGGATCATCCGAGATATGGGGTCGCATCTCATGGAGTATCCTTATTTTTTATGTCTTTACAAGGCTACGTCGTAAAAGTGCCCAATGCTCTCGCTTCCATGAGATATATATACATACATACGTAAAGAGAGAGAGAGAGAGCGAGAGAGAGAGAGAGAGAGAGAGGGAGAGGGAGATAGAAGGATGCGTTTATTAGCGTTTCGCAATTTGGTCGTAAGGATTATAAAAGGCCGATGAAATTTCACGAGGTCGTTGCTTGACGCGAAAGGATTAACTTTACAAGATCAAGAACCCCGAAGGAACCATTTTTGGTGATTAACTTTTAAGCGCACGGCTATCTATTTTCCTCTTTCTTTTTTTGTAATTTATAAAGAGATAAAGAGAGAAGAGACTTACTACATAATAAACGTTATGATCGTTTTCTG
>CAKKNJ020000080.1:0-16564 GCA_918808275.2 Dolichovespula sylvestris
CCAGACGCAACCCAGACGCAACCCAGACGCAACCCAGACGCAACCCAGACGCAACCCAGACGCTACCCAGACGCAACCCAGACGCAACCCAGACGCAACCCAGACGCAACCCAGACGCAACCCAGACGCAACCCAGACGCAACCCAGACGCAACCCAGACGCAACCCAGACGCAACCCAGACGCAACCCAGACGCAACCCAGACGCAACCCAGACGCAACCCAGACGCAACCCAGACGCAACCCAGACGCAACCCAGACGCAACCCAGACGCAACCCAGACGCAACCCAGACGCAACCCAGACGCAACCCAGACGCAACCCAGACGCAACCCAGACGCAACCCAGACGCAACCCAGACGCAACCCAGACGCAACCCAGACGCAACCCAGACGCAACCCAGACGCAACCCAGACGCAACCCAGACGCAACCCAGACGCAACCCAGACGCAACCCAGACGCAACCCAGACGCAACCCAGACGCAACCCAGACGCAACCCAGACGCAACCCAGACGCAACCCAGACGCAACCCAGACGCAACCCAGACGCAACCCAGACGCAACCCAGACGCAACCCAGACGCAACCCAGACGCAACCCAGACGCAACCCAGACGCAACCCAGACGCAACCCAGACGCAACCCAGACGCAACCCAGACGCAACCCAGACGCAACCCAGACGCAACCCAGACGCAACCCAGACGCAACCCAGACGCAACCCAGACGCAACCCAGACGCAACCCAGACGCAACCCAGACGCAACCCAGACGCAACCCAGACGCAACCCAGACGCAACCCAGACGCAACCCAGACGCAACCCAGACGCAACCCAGACGCAACCCAGACGCAACCCAGACGCAACCCAGACGCAACCCAGACGCAACCCAGACGCAACCCAGACGCAACCCAGACGCAACCCAGACGCAACCCAGACGCAACCCAGACGCAACCCAGACGCAACCCAGACGCAACCCAGACGCAACCCAGACGCAACCCAGACGCAACCCAGACGCAACCCTGACGCAACCCAGACGCAACCCAGACGCAACCCAGACGCAACCCAGACGCAACCCAGACGCAACCCAGACGCAACCCAGACGCAACCCAGACGCAACCCAGACGCAACCCAGACGCAACCCAGACGCAACCCAGACGCAACCCAGACGCAACCCAGACGCAACCCAGACGCAACCCAGACGCAACCCAGACGCAACCCAGACGCAACCCAGACGCAACCCAGACGCAACCCAGACGCAACCCAGACGCAACCCAGACGCAACCCAGACGCAACCCAGACGCAACCCAGACGCAACCCAGACGCAACCCAGACGCAACCCAGACGCAACCCAGACGCAACCCAGACGCAACCCAGACGCAACCCAGACGCAACCCAGACGCAACCCAGACGCAACCCAGACGCAACCCAGACGCAACCCAGACGCAACCCAGACGCAACCCAGACGCAACCCAGACGCAACCCAGACGCAACCCAGACGCAACCCAGACGCAACCCAGACGCAACCCAGACGCAACCCAGACGCAACCCAGACGCAACCCAGACGCAACCCAGACGCAACCCAGACGCAACCCAGACGCAACCCAGACGCAACCCAGACGCAACCCAGACGCAACCCAGACGCAACCCAGACGCAACCCAGACGCAACCCAGACGCAACCCAGACGCAACCCAGACGCAACCCAGACGCAACCCAGACGCAACCCAGACGCAACCCAGACGCAACCCAGACGCAACCCAGACGCAACCCAGACGCAACCCAGACGCAACCCAGACGCAACCCAGACGCAACCCAGACGCAACCCAGACGCAACCCAGACGCAACCCAGACGCAACCCAGACGCAACCCAGACGCAACCCAGACGCAACCCAGACGCAACCCAGACGCAACCCAGACGCAACCCAGACGCAACCCAGACGCAACCCAGACGCAACCCAGACGCAACCCAGACGCAACCCAGACGCAACCCAGACGCAACCCAGACGCAACCCAGACGCAACCCAGACGCAACCCAGACGCAACCCAGACGCAACCCAGACGCAACCCAGACGCAACCCAGACGCAACCCAGACGCAACCCAGACGCAACCCAGACGCAACCCAGACGCAACCCAGACGCAACCCAGACGCAACCCAGACGCAACCCAGACGCAACCCAGACGCAACCCAGACGCAACCCAGACGCAACCCAGACGCAACCCAGACGCAACCCAGACGCAACCCAGACGCAACCCAGACGCAACCCAGACGCAACCCAGACGCAACCCTGACGCAACCCAGACGCAACCCAGACGCAACCCAGACGCAACCCAGACGCAACCCAGACGCAACCCAGACGCAACCCAGACGCAACCCAGACGCAACCCAGACGCAACCCAGACGCAACCCAGACGCAACCCAGACGCAACCCAGACGCAACCCAGACGCAACCCAGACGCAACCCAGACGCAACCCAGACGCAACCCAGACGCAACCCAGACGCAACCCAGACGCAACCCAGACGCAACCCAGACGCAACCCAGACGCAACCCAGACGCAACCCAGACGCAACCCAGACGCAACCCAGACGCAACCCAGACGCAACCCAGACGCAACCCAGACGCAACCCAGACGCAACCCAGACGCAACCCAGACGCAACCCAGACGCAACCCAGACGCAACCCAGACGCAACCCAGACGCAACCCAGACGCAACCCAGACGCAACCCAGACGCAACCCAGACGCAACCCAGACGCAACCCAGACGCAACCCAGACGCAACCCAGACGCAACCCAGACGCAACCCAGACGCAACCCAGACGCAACCCAGACGCAACCCAGACGCAACCCAGACGCAACCCAGACGCAACCCAGACGCAACCCAGACGCAACCCAGACGCAACCCAGACGCAACCCAGACGCAACCCAGACGCAACCCAGACGCAACCCAGACGCAACCCAGACGCAACCCAGACGCAACCCAGACGCAACCCAGACGCAACCCAGACGCAACCCAGACGCAACCCAGACGCAACCCAGACGCAACCCAGACGCAACCCAGACGCAACCCAGACGCAACCCTGACGCAACCCAGACGCAACCCAGACGCAACCCAGACGCAACCCAGACGCAACCCAGACGCAACCCAGACGCAACCCAGACGCAACCCAGACGCAACCCAGACGCAACCCAGACGCAACCCAGACGCAACCCAGACGCAACCCAGACGCAACCCAGACGCAACCCAGACGCAACCCAGACGCAACCCAGACGCAACCCAGACGCAACCCAGACGCAACCCAGACGCAACCCAGACGCAACCCAGACGCAACCCAGACGCAACCCAGACGCAACCCAGACGCAACCCAGACGCAACCCAGACGCAACCCAGACGCAACCCAGACGCAACCCAGACGCAACCCAGACGCAACCCAGACGCAACCCAGACGCAACCCAGACGCAACCCAGACGCAACCCAGACGCAACCCAGACGCAACCCAGACGCAACCCAGACGCAACCCAGACGCAACCCAGACGCAACCCAGACGCAACCCAGACGCAACCCAGACGCAACCCAGACGCAACCCAGACGCAACCCAGACGCAACCCAGACGCAACCCAGACGCAACCCAGACGCAACCCAGACGCAACCCAGACGCAACCCAGACGCAACCCAGACGCAACCCAGACGCAACCCAGACGCAACCCAGACGCAACCCAGACGCAACCCAGACGCAACCCAGACGCAACCCAGACGCAACCCAGACGCAACCCAGACGCAACCCAGACGCAACCCAGACGCAACCCAGACGCAACCCAGACGCAACCCAGACGCAACCCAGACGCAACCCAGACGCAACCCAGACGCAACCCAGACGCAACCCAGACGCAACCCAGACGCAACCCAGACGCAACCCAGACGCAACCCAGACGCAACCCAGACGCAACCCAGACGCAACCCAGACGCAACCCAGACGCAACCCAGACGCAACCCAGACGCAACCCAGACGCAACCCAGACGCAACCCAGACGCAACCCAGACGCAACCCAGACGCAACCCAGACGCAACCCAGACGCAACCCAGACGCAACCCAGACGCAACCCAGACGCAACCCAGACGCAACCCAGACGCAACCCAGACGCAACCCAGACGCAACCCAGACGCAACCCAGACGCAACCCAGACGCAACCCAGACGCAACCCAGACGCAACCCAGACGCAACCCAGACGCAACCCAGACGCAACCCAGACGCAACCCAGACGCAACCCAGACGCAACCCAGACGCAACCCAGACGCAACCCAGACGCAACCCAGACGCAACCCAGACGCAACCCAGACGCAACCCAGACGCAACCCAGACGCAACCCAGACGCAACCCAGACGCAACCCAGACGCAACCCAGACGCAACCCAGACGCAACCCAGACGCAACCCAGACGCAACCCAGACGCAACCCAGACGCAACCCAGACGCAACCCAGACGCAACCCAGACGCAACCCAGACGCAACCCAGACGCAACCCAGACGCAACCCAGACGCAACCCAGACGCAACCCAGACGCAACCCAGACGCAACCCAGACGCAACCCAGACGCAACCCAGACGCAACCCAGACGCAACCCAGACGCAACCCAGACGCAACCCAGACGCAACCCAGACGCAACCCAGACGCAACCCAGACGCAACCCAGACGCAACCCAGACGCAACCCAGACGCAACCCAGACGCAACCCAGACGCAACCCAGACGCAACCCAGACGCAACCCAGACGCAACCCAGACGCAACCCAGACGCAACCCAGACGCAACCCAGACGCAACCCAGACGCAACCCAGACGCAACCCAGACGCAACCCAGACGCAACCCAGACGCAACCCAGACGCAACCCAGACGCAACCCAGACGCAACCCAGACGCAACCCAGACGCAACCCAGACGCAACCCAGACGCAACCCAGACGCAACCCAGACGCAACCCAGACGCAACCCAGACGCAACCCAGACGCAACCCAGACGCAACCCAGACGCAACCCAGACGCAACCCAGACGCAACCCAGACGCAACCCAGACGCAACCCAGACGCAACCCAGACGCAACCCAGACGCAACCCAGACGCAACCCAGACGCAACCCAGACGCAACCCAGACGCAACCCAGACGCAACCCAGACGCAACCCAGACGCAACCCAGACGCAACCCAGACGCAACCCAGACGCAACCCAGACGCAACCCAGACGCAACCCAGACGCAACCCAGACGCAACCCAGACGCAACCCAGACGCAACCCAGACGCAACCCAGACGCAACCCAGACGCAACCCAGACGCAACCCAGACGCAACCCAGACGCAACCCAGACGCAACCCAGACGCAACCCAGACGCAACCCAGACGCAACCCAGACGCAACCCAGACGCAACCCAGACGCAACCCAGACGCAACCCAGACGCAACCCAGACGCAACCCAGACGCAACCCAGACGCAACCCAGACGCAACCCAGACGCAACCCAGACGCAACCCAGACGCAACCCAGACGCAACCCAGACGCAACCCAGACGCAACCCAGACGCAACCCAGACGCAACCCAGACGCAACCCAGACGCAACCCAGACGCAACCCAGACGCAACCCAGACGCAACCCAGACGCAACCCAGACGCAACCCAGACGCAACCCAGACGCAACCCAGACGCAACCCAGACGCAACCCAGACGCAACCCAGACGCAACCCAGACGCAACCCAGACGCAACCCAGACGCAACCCAGACGCAACCCAGACGCAACCCAGACGCAACCCAGACGCAACCCAGACGCAACCCAGACGCAACCCAGACGCAACCCAGACGCAACCCAGACGCAACCCAGACGCAACCCAGACGCAACCCAGCCGCAACCCAGACGCAACCCAGACGCAACCCAGACGCAACCCAGACGCAACCCAGACGCAACCCAGACGCAACCCAGACGCAACCCAGACGCAACCCAGACGCAACCCAGACGCAACCCAGACGCAACCCAGACGCAACCCAGACGCAACCCAGACGCAACCCAGACGCAACCCAGACGCAACCCAGACGCAACCCAGACGCAACCCAGACGCAACCCAGACGCAACCCAGACGCAACCCAGACGCAACCCAGACGCAACCCAGACGCAACCCAGACGCAACCCAGACGCAACCCAGACGCAACCCAGACGCAACCCAGACGCAACCCAGACGCAACCCAGACGCAACCCAGACGCAACCCAGACGCAACCCAGACGCAACCCAGACGCAACCCAGACGCAACCCAGACGCAACCCAGACGCAACCCAGACGCAACCCAGACGCAACCCAGACGCAACCCAGACGCAACCCAGACGCAACCCAGACGCAACCCAGACGCAACCCAGACGCAACCCAGACGCAACCCAGACGCAACCCAGACGCAACCCAGACGCAACCCAGACGCAACCCAGACGCAACCCAGACGCAACCCAGACGCAACCCAGACGCAACCCAGACGCAACCCAGACGCAACCCAGACGCAACCCAGACGCAACCCAGACGCAACCCAGACGCAACCCAGACGCAACCCAGACGCAACCCAGACGCAACCCAGACGCAACCCAGACGCAACCCAGACGCAACCCAGACGCAACCCAGACGCAACCCAGACGCAACCCAGACGCAACCCAGACGCAACCCAGACGCAACCCAGACGCAACCCAGACGCAACCCAGACGCAACCCAGACGCAACCCAGACGCAACCCAGACGCAACCCAGACGCAACCCAGACGCAACCCAGACGCAACCCAGACGCAACCCAGACGCAACCCAGACGCAACCCAGACGCAACCCAGACGCAACCCAGACGCAACCCAGACGCAACCCAGACGCAACCCAGACGCAACCCAGACGCAACCCAGACGCAACCCAGACGCAACCCAGACGCAACCCAGACGCAACCCAGACGCAACCCAGACGCAACCCAGACGCAACCCAGACGCAACCCAGACGCAACCCAGACGCAACCCAGACGCAACCCAGACGCAACCCAGACGCAACCCAGACGCAACCCAGACGCAACCCAGACGCAACCCAGACGCAACCCAGACGCAACCCAGACGCAACCCAGACGCAACCCAGACGCAACCCAGACGCAACCCAGACGCAACCCAGACGCAACCCAGACGCAACCCAGACGCAACCCAGACGCAACCCAGACGCAACCCAGACGCAACCCAGACGCAACCCAGACGCAACCCAGACGCAACCCAGACGCAACCCAGACGCAACCCAGACGCAACCCAGACGCAACCCAGACGCAACCCAGACGCAACCCAGACGCAACCCAGACGCAACCCAGACGCAACCCAGACGCAACCCAGACGCAACCCAGACGCAACCCAGACGCAACCCAGACGCAACCCAGACGCAACCCAGACGCAACCCAGACGCAACCCAGACGCAACCCAGACGCAACCCAGACGCAACCCAGACGCAACCCAGACGCAACCCAGACGCAACCCAGACGCAACCCAGACGCAACCCAGACGCAACCCAGACGCAACCCAGACGCAACCCAGACGCAACCCAGACGCAACCCAGACGCAACCCAGACGCAACCCAGACGCAACCCAGACGCAACCCAGACGCAACCCAGACGCAACCCAGACGCAACCCAGACGCAACCCAGACGCAACCCAGACGCAACCCAGACGCAACCCAGACGCAACCCAGACGCAACCCAGACGCAACCCAGACGCAACCCAGACGCAACCCAGACGCAACCCAGACGCAACCCAGACGCAACCCAGACGCAACCCAGACGCAACCCAGACGCAACCCAGACGCAACCCAGACGCAACCCAGACGCAACCCAGACGCAACCCAGACGCAACCCAGACGCAACCCAGACGCAACCCAGACGCAACCCAGACGCAACCCAGACGCAACCCAGACGCAACCCAGACGCAACCCAGACGCAACCCAGACGCAACCCAGACGCAACCCAGACGCAACCCAGACGCAACCCAGACGCAACCCAGACGCAACCCAGACGCAACCCAGACGCAACCCAGACGCAACCCAGACGCAACCCAGACGCAACCCAGACGCAACCCAGACGCAACCCAGACGCAACCCAGACGCAACCCAGACGCAACCCAGACGCAACCCAGACGCAACCCAGACGCAACCCAGACGCAACCCAGACGCAACCCAGACGCAACCCAGACGCAACCCAGACGCAACCCAGACGCAACCCAGACGCAACCCAGACGCAACCCAGACGCAACCCAGACGCAACCCAGACGCAACCCAGACGCAACCCAGACGCAACCCAGACGCAACCCAGACGCAACCCAGACGCAACCCAGACGCAACCCAGACGCAACCCAGACGCAACCCAGACGCAACCCAGACGCAACCCAGACGCAACCCAGACGCAACCCAGACGCAACCCAGACGCAACCCAGACGCAACCCAGACGCAACCCAGACGCAACCCAGACGCAACCCAGACGCAACCCAGACGCAACCCAGACGCAACCCAGACGCAACCCAGACGCAACCCAGACGCAACCCAGACGCAACCCAGACGCAACCCAGACGCAACCCAGACGCAACCCAGACGCAACCCAGACGCAACCCAGACGCAACCCAGACGCAACCCAGACGCAACCCAGACGCAACCCAGACGCAACCCAGACGCAACCCAGACGCAACCCAGACGCAACCCAGACGCAACCCAGACGCAACCCAGACGCAACCCAGACGCAACCCAGACGCAACCCAGACGCAACCCAGACGCAACCCAGACGCAACCCAGACGCAACCCAGACGCAACCCAGACGCAACCCAGACGCAACCCAGACGCAACCCAGACGCAACCCAGACGCAACCCAGACGCAACCCAGACGCAACCCAGACGCAACCCAGACGCAACCCAGACGCAACCCAGACGCAACCCAGACGCAACCCAGACGCAACCCAGACGCAACCCAGACGCAACCCAGACGCAACCCAGACGCAACCCAGACGCAACCCAGACGCAACCCAGACGCAACCCAGACGCAACCCAGACGCAACCCAGACGCAACCCAGACGCAACCCAGACGCAACCCAGACGCAACCCAGACGCAACCCAGACGCAACCCAGACGCAACCCAGACGCAACCCAGACGCAACCCAGACGCAACCCAGACGCAACCCAGACGCAACCCAGACGCAACCCAGACGCAACCCAGACGCAACCCAGACGCAACCCAGACGCAACCCAGACGCAACCCAGACGCAACCCAGACGCAACCCAGACGCAACCCAGACGCAACCCAGACGCAACCCAGACGCAACCCAGACGCAACCCAGACGCAACCCAGACGCAACCCAGACGCAACCCAGACGCAACCCAGACGCAACCCAGACGCAACCCAGACGCAACCCAGACGCAACCCAGACGCAACCCAGACGCAACCCAGACGCAACCCAGACGCAACCCAGACGCAACCCAGACGCAACCCAGACGCAACCCAGACGCAACCCAGACGCAACCCAGACGCAACCCAGACGCAACCCAGACGCAACCCAGACGCAACCCAGACGCAACCCAGACGCAACCCAGACGCAACCCAGACGCAACCCAGACGCAACCCAGACGCAACCCAGACGCAACCCAGACGCAACCCAGACGCAACCCAGACGCAACCCAGACGCAACCCAGACGCAACCCAGACGCAACCCAGACGCAACCCAGACGCAACCCAGACGCAACCCAGACGCAACCCAGACGCAACCCAGACGCAACCCAGACGCAACCCAGACGCAACCCAGACGCAACCCAGACGCAACCCAGACGCAACCCAGACGCAACCCAGACGCAACCCAGACGCAACCCAGACGCAACCCAGACGCAACCCAGACGCAACCCAGACGCAACCCAGACGCAACCCAGACGCAACCCAGACGCAACCCAGACGCAACCCAGACGCAACCCAGACGCAACCCAGACGCAACCCAGACGCAACCCAGACGCAACCCAGACGCAACCCAGACGCAACCCAGACGCAACCCAGACGCAACCCAGACGCAACCCAGACGCAACCCAGACGCAACCCAGACGCAACCCAGACGCAACCCAGACGCAACCCAGACGCAACCCAGACGCAACCCAGACGCAACCCAGACGCAACCCAGACGCAACCCAGACGCAACCCAGACGCAACCCAGACGCAACCCAGACGCAACCCAGACGCAACCCAGACGCAACCCAGACGCAACCCAGACGCAACCCAGACGCAACCCAGACGCAACCCAGACGCAACCCAGACGCAACCCAGACGCAACCCAGACGCAACCCAGACGCAACCCAGACGCAACCCAGACGCAACCCAGACGCAACCCAGACGCAACCCAGACGCAACCCAGACGCAACCCAGACGCAACCCAGACGCAACCCAGACGCAACCCAGACGCAACCCAGACGCAACCCAGACGCAACCCAGACGCAACCCAGACGCAACCCAGACGCAACCCAGACGCAACCCAGACGCAACCCAGACGCAACCCAGACGCAACCCAGACGCAACCCAGACGCAACCCAGACGCAACCCAGACGCAACCCAGACGCAACCCAGACGCAACCCAGACGCAACCCAGACGCAACCCAGACGCAACCCAGACGCAACCCAGACGCAACCCAGACGCAACCCAGACGCAACCCAGACGCAACCCAGACGCAACCCAGACGCAACCCAGACGCAACCCAGACGCAACCCAGACGCAACCCAGACGCAACCCAGACGCAACCCAGACGCAACCCAGACGCAACCCAGACGCAACCCAGACGCAACCCAGACGCAACCCAGACGCAACCCAGACGCAACCCAGACGCAACCCAGACGCAACCCAGACGCAACCCAGACGCAACCCAGACGCAACCCAGACGCAACCCAGACGCAACCCAGACGCAACCCAGACGCAACCCAGACGCAACCCAGACGCAACCCAGACGCAACCCAGACGCAACCCAGACGCAACCCAGACGCAACCCAGACGCAACCCAGACGCAACCCAGACGCAACCCAGACGCAACCCAGACGCAACCCAGACGCAACCCAGACGCAACCCAGACGCAACCCAGACGCAACCCAGACGCAACCCAGACGCAACCCAGACGCAACCCAGACGCAACCCAGACGCAACCCAGACGCAACCCAGACGCAACCCAGACGCAACCCAGACGCAACCCAGACGCAACCCAGACGCAACCCAGACGCAACCCAGACGCAACCCAGACGCAACCCAGACGCAACCCAGACGCAACCCAGACGCAACCCAGACGCAACCCAGACGCAACCCAGACGCAACCCAGACGCAACCCAGACGCAACCCAGACGCAACCCAGACGCAACCCAGACGCAACCCAGACGCAACCCAGACGCAACCCAGACGCAACCCAGACGCAACCCAGACGCAACCCAGACGCAACCCAGACGCAACCCAGACGCAACCCAGACGCAACCCAGACGCAACCCAGACGCAACCCAGACGCAACCCAGACGCAACCCAGACGCAACCCAGACGCAACCCAGACGCAACCCAGACGCAACCCAGACGCAACCCAGACGCAACCCAGACGCAACCCAGACGCAACCCAGACGCAACCCAGACGCAACCCAGACGCAACCCAGACGCAACCCAGACGCAACCCAGACGCAACCCAGACGCAACCCAGACGCAACCCAGACGCAACCCAGACGCAACCCAGACGCAACCCAGACGCAACCCAGACGCAACCCAGACGCAACCCAGACGCAACCCAGACGCAACCCAGACGCAACCCAGACGCAACCCAGACGCAACCCAGACGCAACCCAGACGCAACCCAGACGCAACCCAGACGCAACCCAGACGCAACCCAGACGCAACCCAGACGCAACCCAGACGCAACCCAGACGCAACCCAGACGCAACCCAGACGCAACCCAGACGCAACCCAGACGCAACCCAGACGCAACCCAGACGCAACCCAGACGCAACCCAGACGCAACCCAGACGCAACCCAGACGCAACCCAGACGCAACCCAGACGCAACCCAGACGCAACCCAGACGCAACCCAGACGCAACCCAGACGCAACCCAGACGCAACCCAGACGCAACCCAGACGCAACCCAGACGCAACCCAGACGCAACCCAGACGCAACCCAGACGCAACCCAGACGCAACCCAGACGCAACCCAGACGCAACCCAGACGCAACCCAGACGCAACCCAGACGCAACCCAGACGCAACCCAGACGCAACCCAGACGCAACCCAGACGCAACCCAGACGCAACCCAGACGCAACCCAGACGCAACCCAGACGCAACCCAGACGCAACCCAGACGCAACCCAGACGCAACCCAGACGCAACCCAGACGCAACCCAGACGCAACCCAGACGCAACCCAGACGCAACCCAGACGCAACCCAGACGCAACCCAGACGCAACCCAGACGCAACCCAGACGCAACCCAGACGCAACCCAGACGCAACCCAGACGCAACCCAGACGCAACCCAGACGCAACCCAGACGCAACCCAGACGCAACCCAGACGCAACCCAGACGCAACCCAGACGCAACCCAGACGCAACCCAGACGCAACCCAGACGCAACCCAGACGCAACCCAGACGCAACCCAGACGCAACCCAGACGCAACCCAGACGCAACCCAGACGCAACCCAGACGCAACCCAGACGCAACCCAGACGCAACCCAGACGCAACCCAGACGCAACCCAGACGCAACCCAGACGCAACCCAGACGCAACCCAGACGCAACCCAGACGCAACCCAGACGCAACCCAGACGCAACCCAGACGCAACCCAGACGCAACCCAGACGCAACCCAGACGCAACCCAGACGCAACCCAGACGCAACCCAGACGCAACCCAGACGCAACCCAGACGCAACCCAGACGCAACCCAGACGCAACCCAGACGCAACCCAGACGCAACCCAGACGCAACCCAGACGCAACCCAGACGCAACCCAGACGCAACCCAGACGCAACCCAGACGCAACCCAGACGCAACCCAGACGCAACCCAGACGCAACCCAGACGCAACCCAGACGCAACCCAGACGCAACCCAGACGCAACCCAGACGCAACCCAGACGCAACCCAGACGCAACCCAGACGCAACCCAGACGCAACCCAGACGCAACCCAGACGCAACCCAGACGCAACCCAGACGCAACCCAGACGCAACCCAGACGCAACCCAGACGCAACCCAGACGCAACCCAGACGCAACCCAGACGCAACCCAGACGCAACCCAGACGCAACCCAGACGCAACCCAGACGCAACCCAGACGCAACCCAGACGCAACCCAGACGCAACCCAGACGCAACCCAGACGCAACCCAGACGCAACCCAGACGCAACCCAGACGCAACCCAGACGCAACCCAGACGCAACCCAGACGCAACCCAGACGCAACCCAGACGCAACCCAGACGCAACCCAGACGCAACCCAGACGCAACCCAGACGCAACCCAGACGCAACCCAGACGCAACCCAGACGCAACCCAGACGCAACCCAGACGCAACCCAGACGCAACCCAGACGCAACCCAGACGCAACCCAGACGCAACCCAGACGCAACCCAGACGCAACCCAGACGCAACCCAGACGCAACCCAGACGCAACCCAGACGCAACCCAGACGCAACCCAGACGCAACCCAGACGCAACCCAGACGCAACCCAGACGCAACCCAGACGCAACCCAGACGCAACCCAGACGCAACCCAGACGCAACCCAGACGCAACCCAGACGCAACCCAGACGCAACCCAGACGCAACCCAGACGCAACCCAGACGCAACCCAGACGCAACCCAGACGCAACCCAGACGCAACCCAGACGCAACCCAGACGCAACCCAGACGCAACCCAGACGCAACCCAGACGCAACCCAGACGCAACCCAGACGCAACCCAGACGCAACCCAGACGCAACCCAGACGCAACCCAGACGCAACCCAGACGCAACCCAGACGCAACCCAGACGCAACCCAGACGCAACCCAGACGCAACCCAGACGCAACCCAGACGCAACCCAGACGCAACCCAGACGCAACCCAGACGCAACCCAGACGCAACCCAGACGCAACCCAGACGCAACCCAGACGCAACCCAGACGCAACCCAGACGCAACCCAGACGCAACCCAGACGCAACCCAGACGCAACCCAGACGCAACCCAGACGCAACCCAGACGCAACCCAGACGCAACCCAGACGCAACCCAGACGCAACCCAGACGCAACCCAGACGCAACCCAGACGCAACCCAGACGCAACCCAGACGCAACCCAGACGCAACCCAGACGCAACCCAGACGCAACCCAGACGCAACCCAGACGCAACCCAGACGCAACCCAGACGCAACCCAGACGCAACCCAGACGCAACCCAGACGCAACCCAGACGCAACCCAGACGCAACCCAGACGCAACCCAGACGCAACCCAGACGCAACCCAGACGCAACCCAGACGCAACCCAGACGCAACCCAGACGCAACCCAGACGCAACCCAGACGCAACCCAGACGCAACCCAGACGCAACCCAGACGCAACCCAGACGCAACCCAGACGCAACCCAGACGCAACCCAGACGCAACCCAGACGCAACCCAGACGCAACCCAGACGCAACCCAGACGCAACCCAGACGCAACCCAGACGCAACCCAGACGCAACCCAGACGCAACCCAGACGCAACCCAGACGCAACCCAGACGCAACCCAGACGCAACCCAGACGCAACCCAGACGCAACCCAGACGCAACCCAGACGCAACCCAGACGCAACCCAGACGCAACCCAGACGCAACCCAGACGCAACCCAGACGCAACCCAGACGCAACCCAGACGCAACCCAGACGCAACCCAGACGCAACCCAGACGCAACCCAGACGCAACCCAGACGCAACCCAGACGCAACCCAGACGCAACCCAGACGCAACCCAGACGCAACCCAGACGCAACCCAGACGCAACCCAGACGCAACCCAGACGCAACCCAGACGCAACCCAGACGCAACCCAGACGCAACCCAGACGCAACCCAGACGCAACCCAGACGCAACCCAGACGCAACCCAGACGCAACCCAGACGCAACCCAGACGCAACCCAGACGCAACCCAGACGCAACCCAGACGCAACCCAGACGCAACCCAGACGCAACCCAGACGCAACCCAGACGCAACCCAGACGCAACCCAGACGCAACCCAGACGCAACCCAGACGCAACCCAGACGCAACCCAGACGCAACCCAGACGCAACCCAGACGCAACCCAGACGCAACCCAGACGCAACCCAGACGCAACCCAGACGCAACCCAGACGCAACCCAGACGCAACCCAGACGCAACCCAGACGCAACCCAGACGCAACCCAGACGCAACCCAGACGCAACCCAGACGCAACCCAGACGCAACCCAGACGCAACCCAGACGCAACCCAGACGCAACCCAGACGCAACCCAGACGCAACCCAGACGCAACCCAGACGCAACCCAGACGCAACCCAGACGCAACCCAGACGCAACCCAGACGCAACCCAGACGCAACCCAGACGCAACCCAGACGCAACCCAGACGCAACCCAGACGCAACCCAGACGCAACCCAGACGCAACCCAGACGCAACCCAGACGCAACCCAGACGCAACCCAGACGCAACCCAGACGCAACCCAGACGCAACCCAGACGCAACCCAGACGCAACCCAGACGCAACCCAGACGCAACCCAGACGCAACCCAGACGCAACCCAGACGCAACCCAGACGCAACCCAGACGCAACCCAGACGCAACCCAGACGCAACCCAGACGCAACCCAGACGCAACCCAGACGCAACCCAGACGCAACCCAGACGCAACCCAGACGCAACCCAGACGCAACCCAGACGCAACCCAGACGCAACCCAGACGCAACCCAGACGCAACCCAGACGCAACCCAGACGCAACCCAGACGCAACCCAGACGCAACCCAGACGCAACCCAGACGCAACCCAGACGCAACCCAGACGCAACCCAGACGCAACCCAGACGCAACCCAGACGCAACCCAGACGCAACCCAGACGCAACCCAGACGCAACCCAGACGCAACCCAGACGCAACCCAGACGCAACCCAGACGCAACCCAGACGCAACCCAGACGCAACCCAGACGCAACCCAGACGCAACCCAGACGCAACCCAGACGCAACCCAGACGCAACCCAGACGCAACCCAGACGCAACCCAGACGCAACCCAGACGCAACCCAGACGCAACCCAGACGCAACCCAGACGCAACCCAGACGCAACCCAGACGCAACCCAGACGCAACCCAGACGCAACCCAGACGCAACCCAGACGCAACCCAGACGCAACCCAGACGCAACCCAGACGCAACCCAGACGCAACCCAGACGCAACCCAGACGCAACCCAGACGCAACCCAGACGCAACCCAGACGCAACCCAGACGCAACCCAGACGCAACCCAGACGCAACCCAGACGCAACCCAGACGCAACCCAGACGCAACCCAGACGCAACCCAGACGCAACCCAGACGCAACCCAGACGCA
>CAKKNJ020000081.1:0-53260 GCA_918808275.2 Dolichovespula sylvestris
ATAATTAAAAATTTATTTCAGGGTTGTTGTCCTTGTATAACTTATACATAAATTTCAACATGAACCGCTACTGGATCCGTCTTCCATTGGATTCGGACGAATAATAATCGAAACTCTTTAAGGATGTCTCTATTTCAAGCAAAAACTAAGAGTTAAAGAAACTATGTTTCCACATCATACAATTCTTGAGTAATTTATACAATTTCTTATAATAACAGTCGTAATAATTGTTATGATTACAATAATTCGATTAAATAATTCAATACTTTAAGATTTTAATATGGGGTTAATTGTCCTTGTATAACGTAAACATAAACGGTACTTTCCTTAACTTTGACAATAACTGAGTCAGTTTAACGTTGCACTTCGACGAATCAGCATCGAGACTCTCTAAATTTAAAAGTGAGAAATTAAATTTAATCCTTTCGGCTATTTAATACTTATTTAAACAATCACTAATGTACACGGGTACAAGTAACTAATAATTAAACAATAGTACATTCGTTTAAACATTAATGCGACTAAAACTCGCAAGAAACTTAAAATAAATTAGCTCCAATATTTCAATACTTAAAAATTTATTTCAGGGTTGTTGGCCTTGTATAATATATACATAAATTTCAACATGAAGGGCTACTGGATCCGTCTTCCATTGGATTTTGACGAAGAATAATCGAAACTCTTTAATGATGTCTCTATTTCAAGCAAAAACTAAGAGTTAAAGAAACTATGTTTCCACATCATACAATTCTTGAGTAATTTATACAATTTCTTATAATAACAGTCGTAATAATTGTTATGATTACAGTAATTCGATTAAATAATTCAATACTTTAAGATTTTAATATGGGGTTAATTGTCCTTGTATAACGTAAACATAAACGGTACTTTCCTTAACTTTGACAATAACTGAGTCAGTTTAACGTTGCACTTCGACGAATCAGCATCGAGACTCTCTAAATTTAAAAGTGAGAAATTAAATTTAATCCTTTCGGCTATTTAATACTTATTTAAACAATCACTAATGTACACGGGTACAAGTAACTAATAATTAAACAATAGTACATTCGTTTAAACATTAATGCGACTAAAACTCGCAAGAAACTTAAAATAAATTAGCTCCAATATTTCAATACTTAAAAATTTATTTCAGGGTTGTTGGCCTTGTATAATATATACATAAATTTCAACATGAAGGGCTACTGGATACGTCTTCCATTGGATTTTGACGAAGAATAATCGAAACTCTTTAATGATGTCTCTATTTCAAGCAAAAACTAAGAGTTAAAGAAACTATGTTTCCACATCATACAATTCTTGAGTAATTTATACAATTTCTTATAATAACAGTCGTAATAATTGTTATGATTACAGTAATTCGATTAAATAATTCAATACTTTAAGATTTTAATATGGGGTTAATTGTCCTTGTATAACGTAAACATAAACGGTACTTTCCTTAACTTTGACAATAACTGAGTCAGTTTAACGTTGCACTTCGACGAATCAGCATCGAGACTCTCTAAATTTAAAAGTGAGAAATTAAATTTAATCCTTTCGGCTATTTAATACTTATTTAAACAATCACTAATGTACACGGGTACAAGTAACTAATAATTAAACAATAGTACATTCGTTTAAACATTAATGCGACTAAAACTCGCAAGAAACTTAAAATAAATTAGCTCCAATATTTCAATACTTAAAAATTTATTTCAGGGTTGTTGGCCTTGTATAATATATACATAAATTTCAACATGAAGGGCTACTGGATCCGTCTTCCATTGGATTTTGACGAAGAATAATCGAAACTCTTTAATGATGTCTCTATTTCAAGCAAAAACTAAGAGTTAAAGAAACTATGTTTCCACATCATACAATTCTTGAGTAATTTATACAATTTCTTATAATAACAGTCGTAATAATTGTTATGATTACAGTAATTCGATTAAATAATTCAATACTTTAAGATTTTAATATGGGGTTAATTGTCCTTGTATAAAATAAACATAAACGGTTCTTTCCTTAACTTTGACAATAACTGACTCAGTTTAACGTTGCACTTCGACGAATCAGCATCGAGACTCTCTAAATTTAAACGCGAGTAATTAAATTTAATCCTTTCGGCTATTTAATACTTATTTAAACAATCACTAATGTACACGGGTACAATTAACTAAGAAATAAACAATAGTACATTCGTTTATACATTAATGCGACTAAAACTCGCAAGGAAGTTAATAGAAATTAGCTCGAATATATCAATACTTAAAAATTTATTTCAGGGTTGTTGTCCTTGTATAACTTATACATAAATTTCAACATGAACCGCTACTGGATCCGTCTTCCATTGGATTCGGACGAATAATAATCGAAACTCTTTAAGGATGTCTCTATTTCAAGCAAAAACTAAGAGTTAAAGAAACTATGTTTCCACATCATACAATTCTTGAGTAATTTATACAATTTCTTATAATAACAGTCGTAATAATTGTTATGATTACAATAATTCGATTAAATAATTTAATACTTTAAGATTTTAATATGGGGTTAATTGTCCTTGTATAACGTAAACATAAACGGTCCCTTCCTTAACTTTGACAATAACTGAGTCAGTTTAACGTTGCACTTCGACGAATCAGCATCGAGACTCTCTAAATTTAAACGGGAGAAATGAAATTTAATCCTTTCGGCTATTTAATACTTATTTAAACAATCACTAATGTACACGGGTACAAGTAACTAATAATTAAACAATAGTACATTCGTTTAAACATTAATACGACAAAAACTCGCAAGAAACTTAATAGAAATTAGCTCGAATATTTCAATACTTAAAAATTTATTTCAGGGTTGTTGGCCTTGTATAATATATACATAAATTTCAACAGGTAGGGCTACTGGATCCGTCTTCCATTGGATTCGGACGAAGAATAATCGAAACTCTTTAAGGATGTCTCTATTTCAAGCAAAAACTAAGAGTTTAAGAAACTATGTTTCCACATCATACAATTCTTGAGTAATTTATACAATTTCTTATAATAACAGTCGTAATAATTGTTATGATTACAATAATTCGATTAAATAATTCAATACTTTAAGATTTTAATATGGGGTTAATTGTCCTTGTATAACGTAAACATAAACGGTCCTTTCCTTAACTTTGACAATAACTGAGTCAGTTTAACGTTGCACTTCGACGAATCAGCATCGAGACTCTCGAAATTTAAACGCGAGAATTTAAATTTAATCCTTTCGGCTATTTAATACTTATTTAAACAATCACTAATGTACACGGATACAAGTAACTAATAATTAAACAATAGTACATTCGTTTAAACATTAATACGACTAAAAATCGCAAGAAACTTAATTTAAATTAGCTCGAATATTTCAATACTTAAAAATTTATTTCAGGGTTGTTGGCCATGTATAATATATACATAAATTTCAACATGAAGGGATACTGGATCCGTCTTCCATTGGATTCGGACGAATAATAATCGAAACTCTTTAAGGATGTCTCTACTTCAAGCAAAAACTAATAGTTTAAGAAACTATGTTTCCACATCATACAATTCTTGAGTAATTTATACAATTCTTATAATAACAATCGTAATATTTGATATGATTACAATAATTCGATTAAATAATTCAATACTTTAAGATTTTAATATGGGGTTAATTGTCCTTGTATAACGTAAACATAAACGGTCCTATCCTTAACTGTGACAATAACTCAGTCAGTTTAACGTTGCACTTCGACGAATCAGCATCGAGACTCTCTAAATTTAAACGCAAGAAATTAAATTTAATCCTTTCGGCTATTTAATACTTATTCAAACAATCACTAATGTACACGGGTACAAGTAACTAATAATTAAACAATAGTACATTCGTTTATACATTAAAACGACTAAAACTCGCAAGAAACTTAAAATAAATTAACCCGAATATTTCAATACTTAAAAATTTATTTCAGGGTTGTTGGCTTTGTATAATATATATATAAATTTCAACATGAACCGCTACTGGATCCGTATTCCATTGGATTCGGACGAATAATAATCGAAACTCTTTAAGGATGTCTCTATTTCAAGCAAAAACTAATAGTTAAGGAAACTATGTCTCCACATCATACAATTCTTGAGTAATTTATACTATTTCTTATAATAACATTCGTAATAATTGTTATGATTACAATAATTCGATTAAATAATTTAATACTTTAAGATTTTAATATGGTGTTAATTGTCCTTGTATAACGTAAACATAAACAGTCCTTTCCTTAACTTTGACAATAACTGAGTCAGTTTAACGTTGCACATCTACGAATCAGCATCGATACTCTCTAAATTTAAACGCGAGTAATTAAATTTAATCCTTTCGGCTATTTAATACTTATTTAAACAATCACTAATGTACACGGGTACAAGTAACTAAGAATTAAACAATAGTACATTCGTTTAAACATTAATACGACTAAAACTCGCAAGAAAGTTAATAGAAATTAGCTCGAATATATCAATAATTAAAAATTTATTTCAGGGTTGTTGTCCTTGTATAACTTATACATAAATTTCAACATGAACCGCTACTGGATCCGTCTTCCATTGGATTCGGACGAATAATAATCGAAACTCTTTAAGGATGTCTCTATTTCAAGCAAAAACTAAGAGTTAAAGAAACTATGTTTCCACATCATACAATTCTTGAGTAATTTATACAATTTCTTATAATAACAGTCGTAATAATTGTTATGATTACAATAATTCGATTAAATAATTCAATACTTTAAGATTTTAATATGGGGTTAATTGTCCTTGTATAACGTAAACATAAACGGTACTTTCCTTAACTTTGACAATAACTGAGTCAGTTTAACGTTGCACTTCGACGAATCAGCATCGAGACTCTCTAAATTTAAAAGTGAGAAATTAAATTTAATCCTTTCGGCTATTTAATACTTATTTAAACAATCACTAATGTACACGGGTACAAGTAACTAATAATTAAACAATAGTACATTCGTTTAAACATTAATGCGACTAAAACTCGCAAGAAACTTAAAATAAATTAGCTCCAATATTTCAATACTTAAAAATTTATTTCAGGGTTGTTGGCCTTGTATAATATATACATAAATTTCAACATGAAGGGCTACTGGATCCGTCTTCCATTGGATTTTGACGAAGAATAATCGAAACTCTTTAATGATGTCTCTATTTCAAGCAAAAACTAAGAGTTAAAGAAACTATGTTTCCACATCATACAATTCTTGAGTAATTTATACAATTTCTTATAATAACAGTCGTAATAATTGTTATGATTACAGTAATTCGATTAAATAATTCAATACTTTAAGATTTTAATATGGGGTTAATTGTCCTTGTATAACGTAAACATAAACGGTACTTTCCTTAACTTTGACAATAACTGAGTCAGTTTAACGTTGCACTTCGACGAATCAGCATCGAGACTCTCTAAATTTAAAAGTGAGAAATTAAATTTAATCCTTTCGGCTATTTAATACTTATTTAAACAATCACTAATGTACACGGGTACAAGTAACTAATAATTAAACAATAGTACATTCGTTTAAACATTAATGCGACTAAAACTCGCAAGAAACTTAAAATAAATTAGCTCCAATATTTCAATACTTAAAAATTTATTTCAGGGTTGTTGGCCTTGTATAATATATACATAAATTTCAACATGAAGGGCTACTGGATACGTCTTCCATTGGATTTTGACGAAGAATAATCGAAACTCTTTAATGATGTCTCTATTTCAAGCAAAAACTAAGAGTTAAAGAAACTATGTTTCCACATCATACAATTCTTGAGTAATTTATACAATTTCTTATAATAACAGTCGTAATAATTGTTATGATTACAGTAATTCGATTAAATAATTCAATACTTTAAGATTTTAATATGGGGTTAATTGTCCTTGTATAACGTAAACATAAACGGTACTTTCCTTAACTTTGACAATAACTGAGTCAGTTTAACGTTGCACTTCGACGAATCAGCATCGAGACTCTCTAAATTTAAAAGTGAGAAATTAAATTTAATCCTTTCGGCTATTTAATACTTATTTAAACAATCACTAATGTACACGGGTACAAGTAACTAATAATTAAACAATAGTACATTCGTTTAAACATTAATGCGACTAAAACTCGCAAGAAACTTAAAATAAATTAGCTCCAATATTTCAATACTTAAAAATTTATTTCAGGGTTGTTGGCCTTGTATAATATATACATAAATTTCAACATGAAGGGCTACTGGATCCGTCTTCCATTGGATTTTGACGAAGAATAATCGAAACTCTTTAATGATGTCTCTATTTCAAGCAAAAACTAAGAGTTAAAGAAACTATGTTTCCACATCATACAATTCTTGAGTAATTTATACAATTTCTTATAATAACAGTCGTAATAATTGTTATGATTACAGTAATTCGATTAAATAATTCAATACTTTAAGATTTTAATATGGGGTTAATTGTCCTTGTATAAAATAAACATAAACGGTTCTTTCCTTAACTTTGACAATAACTGACTCAGTTTAACGTTGCACTTCGACGAATCAGCATCGAGACTCTCTAAATTTAAACGCGAGTAATTAAATTTAATCCTTTCGGCTATTTAATACTTATTTAAACAATCACTAATGTACACGGGTACAATTAACTAAGAAATAAACAATAGTACATTCGTTTATACATTAATGCGACTAAAACTCGCAAGGAAGTTAATAGAAATTAGCTCGAATATATCAATACTTAAAAATTTATTTCAGGGTTGTTGTCCTTGTATAACTTATACATAAATTTCAACATGAACCGCTACTGGATCCGTCTTCCATTGGATTCGGACGAATAATAATCGAAACTCTTTAAGGATGTCTCTATTTCAAGCAAAAACTAAGAGTTAAAGAAACTATGTTTCCACATCATACAATTCTTGAGTAATTTATACAATTTCTTATAATAACAGTCGTAATAATTGTTATGATTACAATAATTCGATTAAATAATTTAATACTTTAAGATTTTAATATGGGGTTAATTGTCCTTGTATAACGTAAACATAAACGGTCCCTTCCTTAACTTTGACAATAACTGAGTCAGTTTAACGTTGCACTTCGACGAATCAGCATCGAGACTCTCTAAATTTAAACGGGAGAAATGAAATTTAATCCTTTCGGCTATTTAATACTTATTTAAACAATCACTAATGTACACGGGTACAAGTAACTAATAATTAAACAATAGTACATTCGTTTAAACATTAATACGACAAAAACTCGCAAGAAACTTAATAGAAATTAGCTCGAATATTTCAATACTTAAAAATTTATTTCAGGGTTGTTGGCCTTGTATAATATATACATAAATTTCAACAGGTAGGGCTACTGGATCCGTCTTCCATTGGATTCGGACGAAGAATAATCGAAACTCTTTAAGGATGTCTCTATTTCAAGCAAAAACTAAGAGTTAAAGAAACTATATTTCCACATCATACAATTCTTGAGTAATTTATACAATTTCTTATAATAACAGTCGTAATAATTGTTATGATTACAATAATTCGATTAAATAATTCAATACTTTAAGATTTTAATATGGGGTTAATTGTCCTTGTATAACGTAAACATAAACGGTCCTTTCCTTAACTTTGACAATAACTGAGTCAGTTTAACGTTGCACTTCGACGAATCAGCATCGAGACTCTCGAAATTTAAACGCGAGAATTTAAATTTAATCCTTTCGGCTATTTAATACTTATTTAAACAATTACTAATGTACACGGGTACAAGTAAATAATAATTAAACAATAGTACATTCGTTTAAACATTAATACGACAAAAACTCGCAAGAAACTTAATAGAAATTAGCTCGAATATTTCAATACTTAAAAATTTATTTCAGGGTTGTTGGCCTTGTATAATATATACATAAATTTCAACAGGAAGGGCTACTGGATCCGTCTTCCATTGGATTCGGACGAAGAATAATCGAAACTCTTTAAGGATGTCTCTATTTCAAGCAAAAACTAAGAGTTAAAGAAACTATGTTTCCACATCATACAATTCTTGAGTAATTTATACAATTTCTTATAATAACAGTCGTAATAATTGTTATGATTACAATAATTCGATTAAATATTTCAATACTTTAAGATTTTAATATGGGGTTAATTGTCCTTGTATAACGTAAACATAAACGGTCCTTTCCTTAACTTTGACAATAACTGAGTCAGTTTAACGTTGCACTTCGACGAATCAGCATCGAGACTCTCGAAATTTAAACGCGAGAATTTAAATTTAATCCTTTCGGCTATTTAATACTTATTTAAACAATCACTAATGTACACGGGTACAAGTAACTAATAAGTAAACAATAGTACATTCGTTTAAACATTAATACGACAAAAACTCGCAAGAAACTTAATAGAAATTAGCTCGAATATTTCAATACTTAAAAATTTATTTCAGGGTTGTTGGCCTTGTATAATATATACATAAATTTCAACAGGAAGGGCTACTGGATCCGTCTTCCATTGGATTCGGACGAAGAATAATCGAAACTCTTTAAGGATGTCTCTATTTCAAGCAAAAACTAAGAGTTAAAGAAACTATGTTTCCACATCATACAATTCTTGAGTAATTTATACAATTTCTTATAATAACAGTCGTAATAATTGTTATGATTACAATAATCGATTAAATAATTCAATACTTTAAGATTTTAATATGGGGTTAATTGTCCTTGTATAACGTAAACATAAACGGTCCTTTCCTTAACTTTGACAATAACTGAGTCAGTTTAACGTTGCACTTCGACGAATCAGCATCGAGACTCTCGAAATTTAAACGCGAGAATTTAAATTTAATCCTTTCGGCTATTTAATACTTATTTAAACAATCACTAATGTACACGGGTACAAGTAACTAATAATTAAACAATAGTACATTCGTTTAAACATTAATACGACAAAAACTCGCAAGAAACTTAATAGAAATTAGCTCGAATATTTCAATACTTAAAAATTTATTTCAGGGTTGTTGGCCTTGTATAATATATACATAAATTTCAACAGGTAGGGCTACTGGATCCGTCTTCCATTGGATTCGGACGAAGAATAATCGAAACTCTTTAAGGATGTCTCTATTTCAAGCAAAAACTAAGAGTTAAAGAAACTATCTTTCCACATCATACAATTCTTGAGTAATTTATACAATTTCTTATAATAACAGTCGTAATAATTGTTATGATTACAATAATTCGATTAAATAATTCAATACTTTAAGATTTTAACATGGGGTTAATTGTCCTTGTATAACGTAAACATAAACGGTCCTTTCCTTAACTTTGACAATAACTGAGTCAGTTTAACGTTGCACTTCGACGAATCAGCATCGAGACTCTCGAAATTTAAACGCGAGAATTTAAATTTAATCCTTTCGGCTATTTAATACTTATTTAAACAATCACTAATGTACACGGGTACAAGTAACTAATAATTAAACAATAGTACATTCGTTTAAACATTAATACGACAAAAACTCGCAAGAATCTTAATAGAAATTAGCTCGAATATTTCAATACTTAAAAATTTATTTCAGGGTTGTTGGCCTTGTATAATATATACATAAATTTCAACAGGAAGGGCTACTGGATCCGTCTTCCATTGGATTCGGACGAAGAATAATCGAAACTCTTTAAGGATGTCTCTATTTCAAGCAAAAACTAAGAGTTAAAGAAACTATGTTTCCACATCATACAATTCTTGAGCAATTTATACAATTTCTTATAATAACAGTCGTAATAATTGTTATGATTACAATAATTCGATTAAATAATTCAATACTTTAAGATTTTAATATGGGGTTAATTGTCCTTGTATAACGTAAACATAAACGGTCCTTTCCTTAACTTTGACAATAACTGAGTCAGTTTAACGTTGCACTTCGACGAATCAGCATCGAGACTCTCGAAATTTAAACGCGAGAATTTAAATTTAATCCTTTCGGCTATTTAATACTTATTTAAACAATCACTAATGTACACGGGTACAAGTAACTAATAAGTAAACAATAGTACATTCGTTTAAACATTAATACGACAAAAACTCGCAAGAAACTTAATAGAAATTAGCTCGAATATTTCAATACTTAAAAATTTATTTCAGGGTTGTTGGCCTTGTATAATATATACATTAATTTCAGCAGGTAGGGCTACTGGATCCGTCTTCCATTGGATTCGGACGAAGAATAATCGAAACTCTTTAATGATGTCTCTATTTCAAGCAAAAACTAAGAGTTAAAGAAACTATCTTTCCACATCATAAAATTCTTGAGTAATTTATACAATTTCTTATAATAACAGTCGTAATAATTGTTATGATTACAATAATTCGATTAAATAATTCAATACTTTAAGATTTTAACATGGGGTTAATTGTCCTTGTATAACGTAAACATAAACGGTCCTTTCCTTAACTTTGACAATAACTGAGTCAGTTTAACGTTGCACTTCGACGAATCAGCATCGAGACTCTCGAAATTTAAACGCGAGAATTTAAATTTAATCCTTTCGGCTATTTAATACTTATTTAAACAATCACTAATGTACACGGGTACAAGTAACTAATAATTAAACAATAGTACATTCGTTTAAACATTAATACGACAAAAACTCGCAAGAAACTTAATAGAAATTAGCTCGAATATTTCAATACTTAAAAATTTATTTCAGGTTTGTTGGCCTTGTATAATATATACATAAATTTCAACATGAAGGGCTACTGGATCCGTCTTCCATTGGATTCGGACGAAGAATAATCGAAACTCTTTAATGATGTCTCTATTTCAAGCAAAAACTAAGAGTTAAAGAAACTATCTTTCCACATCATACAATTCTTGAGTAATTTATACAATTTCTTATAATAACAGTCGTAATAATTGTTATGATTACAATAATTCGATTAAATAATTCAATACTTTAAGATTTTAATATGGGGTTAATTGTCCTTGTATAACGTAAACATAAACGGTCCTTTCCTTAACTTTGACAATAACTGAGTCAGTTTAACGTTGCACTTCGACGAATCAGCATCGAGACTCTCGAAATTTAAACGCGAGAATTTAAATTTAATCCTTTCGGCTATTTAATACTTATTTAAACAATCACTAATGTACACGGGTACAAGTAACTAATAAGTAAACAATAGTACATTCGTTTAAACATTAATACGACAAAAACTCGCAAGAAACTTAATAGAAATTAGCTCGAATATTTCAATACTTAAAAATTTATTTCAGGGTTGTTGGCCTTGTATATTATATACATAAATTTCAACAGGAAGGGCTACTGGATCCGTCTTCCATTGGATTCGGACGAAGAATAATCGAAACTCTTTAAGGAAGTCTCTATTTCAAGCAAAAACTAAGAGTTAAAGAAACTATGTTTCCACATCATACAATTCTTGAGTAATTTATACAATTTCTTATAATAACAGTCGTAATAATTGTTATGATTACAATAATCGATTAAATAATTCAATACTTTAAGATTTTAATATGGGGTTAATTGTCCTTGTATAACGTAAACATAAACGGTCCTTTCCGTAACTTTGTCAATAACTGAGACAGTTTAACGTTGCACTTCGACGAATCAGCATCGAGATTCTCGAAATTTAAACGCGAGA
The DNA here is from genome assembly GCA_918808275.2 of Dolichovespula sylvestris. Lineage (NCBI taxonomy): Eukaryota > Metazoa > Arthropoda > Insecta > Hymenoptera > Vespidae > Dolichovespula > Dolichovespula sylvestris. Next base: position 11,726 of record CAKKNJ020000081.1, read on the forward strand.
ATTTAAATTTAATCCTTTCGGCTATTTAATACTTATTTAAACAATCACTAATGTACACGGGTACAAGTAACTAATAATTAAACAATAGTACATTCGTTTAAACATTAATACGACAAAAACTCGCAAGAAACTTAATAGAAATTAGCTCGAATATTTCAATACTTAAAAATTTATTTCAGGGTTGTTGGCCTTGTATAATATATACATAAATTTCAACAGGTAGGGCTACTGGATCCGTCTTCCATTGGATTCGGACGAAGAATAATCGAAACTCTTTAAAGATGTCTCTATTTCAAGCAAAAACTAAGAGTTAAAGAAACTATATTTCCACATCATAAAATTCTTGAGTAATTTATACAATTTCTTATAATAACAGTCGTAATAATTGTTATGATTACAATAATTCGATTAAATAATTCAATACTTTAAGATTTTAATATGGGGTTAATTGTCCTTGTATAACGTAAACATAAACGGTCCTTTCCTTAACTTTGACAATAACTGAGTCAGTTTAACGTTGCACTTCGACGAATCAGCATCGAGACTCTCGAAATTTAAACGCGAGAATTTAAATTTAATCCTTTCGGCTATTTAATACTTATTTAAACAATCACTAATGTACACGGGTACAAGTAACTAATAATTAAACAATAGTACATTCGTTTAAACATTAATACGACAAAAACTCGCAAGAATCTTAATAGAAATTAGCTCGAATATTTCAATACTTAAAAATTTATTTCAGGGTTGTTGGCCTTGTATAATATATACATAAATTTCAACAGGAAGGGCTACTGGATCCGTCTTCCATTGGATTCGGACGAAGAATAATCGAAACTCTTTAAGGATGTCTCTATTTCAAGCAAAAACTAAGAGTTAAAGAAACTATGTTTCCACATCATACAATTCTTGAGCAATTTATACAATTTCTTATAATAACAGTCGTAATAATTGTTATGATTACAATAATTCGATTAAATAATTCAATACTTTAAGATTTTAATATGGGGTTAATTGTCCTTGTATAACGTAAACATAAGCGGTCCTTTCCTTAACTTTGACAATAACTGAGTCAGTTTAACGTTGCACTTCGACGAATCAGCATCGAGACTCTCGAAATTTAAACGCGAGAATTTAAATTTAATCCTTTCGGCTATTTAATACTTATTTAAACAATCACTAATGTACACGGGTACAAGTAACTAATAAGTAAACAATAGTACATTCGTTTAAACATTAATACGACAAAAACTCGCAAGAAACTTAATAGAAATTAGCTCGAATATTTCAATACTTAAAAATTTATTTCAGGGTTGTTGGCCTTGTATAATATATACATTAATTTCAGCAGGTAGGGCTACTGGATCCGTCTTCCATTGGATTCGGACGAAGAATAATCGAAACTCTTTAATGATGTCTCTATTTCAAGCAAAAACTAAGAGTTAAAGAAACTATCTTTCCACATCATAAAATTCTTGAGTAATTTATACAATTTCTTATAATAACAGTCGTAATAATTGTTATGATTACAATAATTCGATTAAATAATTCAATACTTTAAGATTTTAACATGGGGTTAATTGTCCTTGTATAACGTAAACATAAACGGTCCTTTCCTTAACTTTGACAATAACTGAGTCAGTTTAACGTTGCACTTCGACGAATCAGCATCGAGACTCTCGAAATTTAAACGCGAGAATTTAAATTTAATCCTTTCGGCTATTTAATACTTATTTAAACAATCACTAATGTACACGGGTACAAGTAACTAATAATTAAACAATAGTACATTCGTTTAAACATTAATACGACAAAAACTCGCAAGAAACTTAATAGAAATTAGCTCGAATATTTCAATACTTAAAAATTTATTTCAGGTTTGTTGGCCTTGTATAATATATACATAAATTTCAACATGAAGGGCTACTGGATCCGTCTTCCATTGGATTCGGACGAAGAATAATCGAAACTCTTTAATGATGTCTCTATTTCAAGCAAAAACTAAGAGTTAAAGAAACTATCTTTCCACATCATACAATTCTTGAGTAATTTATACAATTTCTTATAAGAACAGTCGTAATAATTGTTATGATTACAATAATTCGATTAAATAATTCAATACTTTAAGATTTTAATATGGGGTTAATTGTCCTTGTATAACGTAAACATAAACGGTCCTTTCCTTAACTTTGACAACAACTGAGTCAGTTTAACGTTGCACTTCGACGAATCAGCATCGAGACTCTCGAAATTTAAACGCGAGAATTTAAATTTAATCCTTTCGGCTATTTAATACTTATTTAAACAATCACTAATGTACACGGGTACAAGTAACTAATAAGTAAACAATAGTACATTCGTTTAAACATTAATACGACAAAAACTCGCAAGAAACTTAATAGAAATTAGCTCGAATATTTCAATACTTAAAAATTTATTTCAGGGTTGTTGGCCTTGTATATTATATACATAAATTTCAACAGGAAGGGCTACTGGATCCGTCTTCCATTGGATTCGGACGAAGAATAATCGAAACTCTTTAAGGAAGTCTCTATTTCAAGCAAAAACTAAGAGTTAAAGAAACTATGTTTCCACATCATACAATTCTTGAGTAATTTATACAATTTCTTATAATAACAGTCGTAATAATTGTTATGATTACAATAATCGATTAAATAATTCAATACTTTAAGATTTTAATATGGGGTTAATTGTCCTTGTATAACGTAAACATAAACGGTCCTTTCCGTAACTTTGTCAATAACTGAGACAGTTTAACGTTGCACTTCGACGAATCAGCATCGAGATTCTCGAAATTTAAACGCGAGAATTTAAATTTAATCCTTTCGGCTATTTAATACTTATTTAAACAATCACTAATGTACACGGGTACAAGTAACTAATAATTAAACAATAGTACATTCGTTTAAACATTAATACGACAAAAACTCGCAAGAAACTTAATAGAAATTAGCTCGAATATTTCAATACTTAAAAATTTATTTCAGGGTTGTTGGCCTTGTATAATATATACATAAATTTCAACAGGTAGGGCTACTGGATCCGTCTTCCATTGGATTCGGACGAAGAATAATCGAAACTCTTTAAGGATGTCTCTATTTCAAGCAAAAACTAAGAGTTAAAGAAACTATATTTCCACATCATAAAATTCTTGAGTAATTTATACAATTTCTTATAATAACAGTCGTAATAATTGTTATGATTACAATAATTCGATTAAATAATTCAATACTTTAAGATTTTAACATGGGGTTAATTGTCCTTGTATAACGTAAACATAAACGGTCCTTTCCTTAACTTTGACAATAACTGAGTCAGTTTAACGTTGCACTTCGACGAATCAGCATCGAGACTCTCGAAATTTAAACGCGAGAATTTAAATTTAATCCTTTCGGCTATTTAATACTTATTTAAACAATCACTAATGTACACGGGTACAAGTAACTAATAATTAAACAATAGTACATTCGTTTAAACATTAATACGACAAAAACTCGCAAGAATCTTAATAGAAATTAGCTCGAATATTTCAATACTTAAAAATTTATTCAGGGTTGTTGGCCTTGTATAATATATACATAAATTTCAACAGGAAGGGCTACTGGATCCGTCTTCCATTGGATTCGGACGAAGAATAATCGAAACTCTTTAAGGATGTCTCTACTTCAAGCAAAAACTAATAGTTTAAGAAACTATGTTTCCACATCATACAATTCTTGAGTAATTTATACAATTTCTTATAATAACAGTCGTAATAATTGTTATGATTACAATAATTCGATTAAATAATTCAATACTTTAAGATTTTAATATGGGTTTAATTGTCCTTGTATAACGTAAACATAAACGGTCCTTTCCTTAACTTGGACAATAACTGAGTCAGTTTAACGTTGCACTTCGACGAATCAGCATCGAGACTCTCGAAATTTAAACGCGAGAATTTAAATTTAATCCTTTCGGCTATTTAATACTTATTTAAACAATCACTAATGTACACGGGTACAAGTAACTAATAATTAAACAATAGTACATTCGTTTGAACATTAATACGACAAAAACTCGCAAGAAACTTAATAGAAATTAGCTCGAATATTTCAATACTTAAAAATTTATTTCAGGGTTGTTGGCCTTGTATAATATATACATAAATTTCAACAGGTAGGGCTACTGGATCCGTCTTACATTGGATTCGGACGAAGAATAATCGAAACTCTTTAAGGATGTCTCTATTTCAAGCAAAAACTAAGAGTTAAAGAAACTATCTTTCCACATCATACAATTCTTGAGTAATTTATACAATTTCTTATAATAACAGTCGTAATAATTGTTATGATTACAATAATTCGATTAAATAATTCAATACTTTAAGATTTTAACATGGAGTTAATTGTCCTTGTATAACGTAAACATAAACGGTCCTTTCCTTAACTTTGACAATAACTGAGACAGTTTAACGTTGCACTTCGACGAATCAGCATCGAGACTCTCGAAATTTAAACGCGAGAATTTAAATTTAATCCTTTCGGCTATTTAATACTTATTTAAACAATCACTAATGTACACGGGTACAAGTAACTAATAATTAAACAATAGTACATTCGTTTAAACATTAATACGACAAAAACTCGCAAGAAACTTAATAGAAATTAGCTCGAATATTTCAATACTTAAAAATTTATTTCAGGTTTGTTGGCCTTGTATAATATATACATAAATTTCAACATGAAGGGCTACTGGATCCGTCTTCCATTGGATTCGGACGAAGAATAATCGAAACTCTTTAATGATGTCTCTATTTCAAGCAAAAACTAAGAGTTAAAGAAACTATCTTTCCACATCATACAATTCTTGAGTAATTTATACAATTTCTTATAATAACAGTCGTAATAATTGTTATGATTACAATAATTCGATTAAATAATTCAATACTTTAAGATTTTAACATGGGGTTAATTGTCCTTGTATAACGTAAACATAAACGGTCCTTTCCTTAACTTTGACAATAACTGAGTCAGTTTAACGTTGCACTTCGACGAATCAGCATCGAGACTCTCGAAATTTAAACGCGAGAATTTAAATTTAATCCTTTCGGCTATTTAATACTTATTTAAACAATCACTAATGTACACGGGTACAAGTAACTAATAATTAAACAATAGTACATTCGTTTAAACATTAATACGACAAAAACTCGCAAGAAACTTAATAGAAATTAGCTCGAATATTTCAATACTTAAAAATTTATTTCAGGGTTGTTGGCCTTGTATAATATATACATAAATTTCAACAGGTAGGGCTACTGGATCCGTCTTCCATTGGATTCGGACGAAGAATAATCGAAACTCTTTAAGGATGTCTCTATTTCAAGCAAAAACTAAGAGTTAAAGAAACTATATTTCCACATCATAAAATTCTTGAGTAATTTATACAATTTCTTATAATAACAGTCGTAATAATTGTTATGATTACAATAATTCGATTAAATAATTCAATACTTTAAGATTTTAACATGGGGTTAATTGTCCTTGTATAACGTAAACATAAACGGTCCTTTCCTTAACTTTGACAATAACTGAGTCAGTTTAACGTTGCACTTCGACGAATCAGCATCGAGACTCTCGAAATTTAAACGCGAGAATTTAAATTTAATCCTTTCGGCTATTTAATACTTATTTAAACAATCACTAATGTACACGGGTACAAGTAACTAATAATTAAAAAATAGTACATTCGTTTAAACATTAATACGACAAAAACTCGCAAGAAACTTAATAGAAATTAGCTCGAATATTTCAATACTTAAAAATTTATTTCAGGTTTGTTGGCCTTGTATAATATATACATAAATTTCAACATGAAGGGCTACTGGATCCGTCTTCCATTGGATTCGGACGAAGAATAATCGAAACTCTTTAATGATGTCTCTATTTCAAGCAAAAACTAAGAGTTAAAGAAACTATCTTTCCACATCATACAATTCTTGAGTAATTTATACAATTTCTTATAATAACAGTCGTAATAATTGTTATGATTACAATAATTCGAGTAAATAATTCAATACTTTAAGATTTTAATATGGGGTTAATTGTCCTTGTATAACGTAAACATAAACGGTCCTTTCCTTAACTTTTACAATAACTGAGTCAGTTTAACGTTGCACTTCGACGAATCAGCATCGAGACTCTCGAAATTTAAACGCGAGAATTTAAATTTAATCCTTTCGGCTATTTAATACTTATTTAAACAATCACTAATGTACACGGGTACAAGTAACTAATAAGTAAACAATAGTACATTCGTTTAAACATTAATACGACAAAAACTCGCAAGAAACTTAATAGAAATTAGCTCGAATATTTCAATACTTAAAAATTTATTTCAGGGTTGTTGGCCTTGTATAATATATACATAAATTTCAACAGGAAGGGCTACTGGATCCGTCTTCCATTGGATTCGGACGAAGAATAATCGAAACTCTTTAAGGATGTCTCTATTTCAAGCAAAAACTAAGAGTTAAAGAAACTATGTTTCCACATCATACAATTCTTGAGTAATTTATACAATTTCTTATAATAACAGTCGTAATAATTGTTATGATTACAATAATTCGATTAAATAATTCAATACTTTAAGATTTTAATATGGGGTTAATTGTCCTTGTATAACGTAAACATAAGCGGTCCTTTCCTTAACTTTGACAATAACTGAGTCAGTTTAACGTTGCACTTCGACGAATCAGCATCGAGACTCTCGAAATTTAAACGCGAGAATTTAAATTTAATCCTTTCGGCTATTTAATACTTATTTAAACAATCACTAATGTACACGGGTACAAGTAACTAATAAGTAAACAATAGTACATTCGTTTAAACATTAATACGACAAAAACTCGCAAGAAACTTAATAGAAATTAGTTCGAATATTTCAATACTTAAAAATTTATTTCAGGTTTGTTGGCCTTGTATAATATATACATAAATTTCAACATGAAGGGCTACTGGATCCGTCTTCCATTTGATTCGGACGAAGAATAATCGAAACTCTTTAATGATGTCTCTATTTCAAGCAAAAACTAAGAGTTGAAGAAACTATCTTTCCACATCATAAAATTCTTGAGTAATTAATACAATTTCTTATAATAACAGTCGTAATAATTGTTATGATTACAATAATTCGATTAAATAATTCAATACTTTAAGATTTTAATATGGGGTTAATTGTCCTTGTATAACGTAAACATAAACGGTCCTTTCCTTAACTTTGACAATAACTGAGTCAGTTTAACGTTGCACTTCGACGAATCAGCATCGAGACTCTCGAAATTTAAACGCGAGAATTTAAATTTAATCCTTTCGGCTATTTAATACTTATTTAAACAATCACTAATGTACACGGGTACAAGTAACTAATAAGTAAACGATAGTACATTCGTTTAAACATTAATACGACAAAAACTCGCAAGAAACTTAATGGAAATTAGCTCGAATATTTCAATACTTAAAAATTTATTTCAGGGTTGTTGGCCTTGTATAATATATACATAAATTTCAACAGGTAGGGCTACTGGATCCGTCTTCCATTGGATTCGGACGAAGAATAATCGAAACTCTTTAAGGATGTCTCTATTTCAAGCAAAAACTAAGAGTTAAAGAAACTATATTTCCACATCATACAATTCTTGAGTAATTTATACAATTTCTTATAATAACAGTCGTAATAATTGTTATGATTACAATAATTCGATTAAATAATTCAATACTTTAAGATTTTAATATGGGGTTAATTGTCCTTGTATAACGTAAACATAAGCGGTCCTTTCCTTAACTTTGACAATAACTGAGTCAGTTTAACGTTGCACTTCGACGAATCAGCATCGAGACTCTCGAAATTTAAACGCGAGAATTTAAATTTAATCCTTTCGGCTATTTAATACTTATTTAAACAATCACTAATGTACACGGGTACAAGTAACTAATAAGTAAACAATAGTACATTCGTTTAAACATTAATACGACAAAAACTCGCAAGAAACTTAATGGAAATTAGCTCGAATATTTCAATACTTAAAAATTTATTTCAGGGTTGTTGGCCTTGTATAATATATACATAAATTTCAACAGGTAGGGCTACTGGATCCGTCTTCCATTGGATTCGGACGAAGAATAATCGAAACTCTTTAAGGATGTCTCTATTTCAAGCAAAAACTAAGAGTTAAAGAAACTATATTTCCACATCATACAATTCTTGAGTAATTTATACAATTTCTTATAATAACAGTCGTAATAATTGTTATGATTACAATAATTCGATTAAATAATTCAATACTTTAAGATTTTAATATGGGGTTAATTGTCCTTGTATAACGTAAACATAAGCGGTCCTTTCCTTAACTTTGACAATAACTGAGTCAGTTTAACGTTGCACTTCGACGAATCAGCATCGAGACTCTCGAAATTTAAACGCGAGAATTTAAATTTAATCCTTTCGGCTATTTAATACTTATTTAAACAATCACTAATGTACACGGGTACAAGTAACTAATACGTAAACAATAGTACATTCGTTTAAACATTAATACGACAAAAACTCGCAAGAAACTTAATAGAAATTAGCTCGAATATTTCAATACTTAAAAATTTATTTCAGGTTTGTTGGCCTTGTATAATATATACATAAATTTCAACATGAAGGGCTACTGGATCCGTCTTCCATTTGATTCGGACGAAGAATAATCGAAACTCTTTAATGATGTCTCTATTTCAAGCAAAAACTAAGAGTTAAAGAAACTATCTTTCCACATCATAAAATTCTTGAGTAATTTATACAATTTCTTATAATAACAGTCGTAATAATTGTTATGATTACAATAATTCGATTAAATAATTCAATACTTTAAGATTTTAACATGGGGTTAATTGTCCTTGTATAACGTAAACAAAAACGGTCCTTTCCTTAACTTTGACAATAACTGAGTCAGTTTAACGTTGCACTTCGACGAATCAGCATCGAGACTCTCGAAATTTAAACGCGAGAATTTAAATTTAATCCTTTCGGCTATTTAATACTTATTTAAACAATCACTAATGTACACGGGTACAAGTAACTAATAAGTAAACGATAGTACATTCGTTTAAACATTAATACGACAAAAACTCGCAAGAAACTTAATGGAAATTAGCTCGAATATTTCAATACTTAAAAATTTATTTCAGGGTTGTTGGCCTTGTATAATATATACATAAATTTCAACAGGTAGGGCTACTGGATCCGTCTTCCATTGGATTCGGACGAAGAATAATCGAAACTCTTTACGGATGTCTCTATTTCAAGCAAAAACTAAGAGTTAAAGAAACTATATTTCCACATCATAAAATTCTTGAGTAATTTATACAATTTCTTATAATAACAGTCGTAATAATTGTTATGATTACAATAATTCGATTAAATAATTCAATACTTTAAGATTTTAACATGGGGTTAATTGTCCTTGTATAACGTAAACATAAACGGTCCTTTCCTTAACTTTGACAATAACTGAGTCAGTTTAACGTTGCACTTCGACGAATCAGCATCGAGACTCTCGAAATTTAAACGCGAGAATTTAAATTTAATCCTTTCGGCTATTTAATACTTATTTAAACAATCACTAATGTACACGGGTACAAGTAACTAATAATTAAACAATAGTACATTCGTTTAAACATTAATACGACAAAAACTCGCAAGAAACTTAATAGAAATTAGCTCGAATATTTCAATACTTAAAAATTTATTTCAGGTTTGTTGGCCTTGTATAATATATACATAAATTTCAACATGAAGGGCTACTGGATCCGTCTTCCATTTGATTCGGACGAAGAATAATCGAAACTCTTTAATGATGTCTCTATTTCAAGCAAAAACTAAGAGTTAAAGAAACTATCTTTCCACATCATACAATTCTTGAGTAATTTATACAATTTCTTATAATAACAGTCGTAATAATTGTTATGATTACAATAATTCGATTAAATAATTCAATACTTTAAGATTTTAATATGGGGTTAATTGTCCTTGTATAACGTAAACATAAACGGTCCTTTCCTTAACTTTGACAATAACTGAGTCAGTTTAACGTTGCACTTCGACGAATCAGCATCGAGACTCTCGAAATTTAAACGCGAGAATTTAAATTTAATCCTTTCGGCTATTTAATACTTATTTAAACAATCACTAATGTACACGGGTACAAGTAACTAATAAGTAAACGATAGTACATTCGTTTAAACATTAATACGACAAAAACTCGCAAGAAACTTAATGGAAATTAGCTCGAATATTTCAATACTTAAAAATTTATTTCAGGGTTGTTGGCCTTGTATAATATATACATAAATTTCAACAGGTAGGGCTACTGGATCCGTCTTCCATTGGATTCGGACGAAGAATAATCGAAACTCTTTAAGGATGTCTCTATTTCAAGCAAAAACTAAGAGTTAAAGAAACTATATTTCCACATCATACAATTCTTGAGTAATTTATACAATTTCTTATAATAACAGTCGTAATAATTGTTATGATTACAATAATTCGATTAAATAATTCAATACTTTAAGATTTTAATATGGGGTTAATTGTCCTTGTATAACGTAAACATAAACGGTCCTTTCCTTAACTTTGACAATAACTGAGTCAGTTTAACGTTGCACTTCGACGAATCAGCATCGAGACTCTCGAAATTTAAACGCGAGAATTTAAATTTAATCCTTTCGGCTATTTAATACTTATTTAAACAATCACTAATGTACACGGGTACAAGTAACTAATAAGTAAACGATAGTACATTCGTTTAAACATTAATACGACAAAAACTCGCAAGAAACTTAATGGAAATTAGCTCGAATATTTCAATACTTAAAAATTTATTTCAGGGTTGTTGGCCTTGTATAATATGTACATAAATTTCAACAGGTAGGGCTACTGGATCCGTCTTCCATTGGATTCGGACGAAGAATAATCGAAACTCTTTAAGGATGTCTCTATTTCAAGCAAAAACTAAGAGTTAAAGAAACTATATTTCCACATCATACAATTCTTGAGTAATTTATACAATTTCTTATAATAACAGTCGTAATAATTGTTATGATTACAATAATTCGATTAAATAATTCAATACTTTAAGATTTTAATATGGGGTTAATTGTCCTTGTATAACGTAAACATAAGCGGTCCTTTCCTTAACTTTGACAATAACTGAGTCAGTTTAACGTTGCACTTCGACGAATCAGCATCGAGACTCTCGAAATTTAAACGCGAGAATTTAAATTTAATCCTTTCGGCTATTTAATACTTATTTAAACAATCACTAATGTACACGGGTACAAGTAACTAATAAGTAAACAATAGTACATTCGTTTAAACATTAATACGACAAAAACTCGCAAGAAACTTAATAGAAATTAGCTCGAATATTTCAATACTTAAAAATTTATTTCAGGGTTGTTGGCCTTGTATAATATATACATAAATTTCAACAGGAAGGGCTACTGGATCCGTCTTCCATTGGATTCGGACGAAGAATAATCGAAACTCTTTAAGGATGTCTCTATTTCAAGCAAAAACTAAGAGTTAAAGAAACTATGTTTCCACATCATACAATTCTTGAGTAATTTATACAATTTCTTATAATAACAGTCGTAATAATTGTTATGATTACAATAATCGATTAAATAATTCAATACTTTAAGATTTTAACATGGGGTTAATTGTCCTTGTATAACGTAAACATAAACGGTCCTTTCCTTAACTTTGACAATAACTGAGTCAGTTTAACGTTGCACTTCGACGAATCAGCATCGAGACTCTCGAAATTTAAACGCGAGAATTTAAATTTAATCCTTTCGGCTATTTAATACTTATTTAAACAATCACTAATGTACACGGGTACAAGTAACTAATAATTAAACAATAGTACATTCGTTTAAACATTAATACGACAAAAACTCGCAAGAAACTTAATAGAAATTAGCTCGAATATTTCAATACTTAAAAATTTATTTCAGGGTTGTTGGCCTTGTATAATATATACATAAATTTCAACAGGTAGGGCTACTAGATCCGTCTTCCATTGGATTCGGACGAAGAATAATCGAAACTCTTTAAGGATGTCTCTATTTCAAGCAAAAACTAAGAGTTAAAGAAACTATATTTCCACATCATAAAATTCTTGAGTAATTTATACAATTTCTTATAATAACAGTCGTAATAATTGTTATGATTACAATAATTCGATTAAATAATTCAATACTTTAAGATTTTAACATGGGGTTAATTGTCCTTGTATAACGTAAACATAAACGGTCCTTTCCTTAACTTTGACAATAACTGAGTCAGTTTAACGTTGCACTTCGACGAATCAGCATCGAGACTCTCGAAATTTAAACGCGAGAATTTAAATTTAATCCTTTCGGCTATTTAATACTTATTTAAACAATCACTAATGTACACGGGTACAAGTAACTAATAAGTAAACAATAGTACATTCGTTTAAACATTAATACGACAAAAACTCGCAAGAAACTTAATAGAAATTAGCTCGAATATTTCAATACTTAAAAATTTATTTCAGGGTTGTTGGCCTTGTATAATATATACATAAATTTCAACAGGTAGGGCAACTAGATCCGTCTTCCATTGGATTCGGACGAAGAATAATCGAAACTCTTTAAGGATGTCTCTGTTTCAAGCAAAAACTAAGAGTTAAAGAAACTATATTTCCACATCATAAAATTCTTGAGTAATTTATACAATTTCTTATAATAACAGTCGTAATAATTGTTATGATTACAATAATTCGATTAAATAATTCAATACTTTAAGATTTTAACATGGGGTTAATTGTCCTTGTATAACGTAAACATAAACGGTCCTTTCCTTAACTTTGACAATAACTGAGTCAGTTTAACGTTGCACTTCGACGAATCAGCATCGAGACTCTCGAAATTTAAACGCGAGAATTTAAATTTAATCCTTTCAGCTATTTAATACTTATTTAAACAATCACTAATGTACACGGGTACAAGTAACTAATAATTAAACAATAGTACATTCGTTTAAACATTAATACGACAAAAACTCGCAAGAAACTTAATAGAAATTAGCTCGAATATTTCAATACTTAAAAATTTATTTCAGGTTTGTTGGCCTTGTATAATATATACATAAATTTCAACATGAAGGGCTACTGGATCCGTCTTCCATTGGATTCGGACGAAGAATAATCGAAACTCTTTAATGATGTCTCTATTTCAAGCAAAAACTAAGAGTTAAAGAAACTATATTTCCATATCATAAAATTCTTGAGTAATTTATACAATTTCTTATAATAACAGTCGTAATAATTGTTATGATTACAATAATTCGATTAAATAATTCAATACTTTAAGATTTTAACATGGGGTTAATTGTCCTTGTATAACGTAAACATAAGCGGTCCTTTCCTTAACTTTGACAATAACTGAGTCAGTTTAACGTTGCACTTCGACGAATCAGCATCGAGACTCTCGAAATTTAAACGCGAGAATTTAAATTTAATCCTTTCGGCTATTTAATACTTATTTAAACAATCACTAATGTACACGGGTACAAGTAACTAATAAGTAAACAATAGTACATTCGTTTAAACATTAATACGACAAAAACTCGCAAGAAACTTAATAGAAATTAGCTCGAATATTTCAATACTTAAAAATTTATTTCAGGGTTGTTGGCCTTGTATAATATATACATAAATTTCAGCAGGTAGTGCTACTGGATCCGTCTTCCATTGGATTCGGACGAAGAATAATCGAAACTCTTTAAGGATGTCTCTATTTCAAGCAAAAACTAAGATTTAAAGAAACTATATTTCCACATCATACAATTCTTGAGTAATTTATACAATTTCTTATAATAACAGTCGTAATAATTGTTATGATTACAATAATTCGATTAAATAATTCAATACTTTAAGATTTTAATATGGGGTTAATTGTCCTTGTATAACGTAAACATAAGCGGTCCTTTCCTTAACTTTGACAATAACTGAGTCAGTTTAACGTTGCACTTCGACGAATCAGCATCGAGACTCTCGAAATTTAAACGCGAGAATTTAAATTTAATCCTTTCGGCTATTTAATACTTATTTAAACAATCACTAATGTACACGGGTACAAGTAACTAATAAGTAAACAATAGTACATTCGTTTAAACATTAATACGACAAAAACTCGCAAGAAACTTAATAGAAATTAGCTCGAATATTTCAATACTTAAAAATTTATTTCAGGGTTGTTGGCCTTGTATAATATATACATAAATTTCAACAGGTAGGGCTACTAGATCCGTCTTCCATTGGATTCGGACGAAGAATAATCGAAACTCTTTAAGGATGTCTCTATTTCAAGCAAAAACTAAGAGTTAAAGAAACTATATTTCCACATCATAAAATTCTTGAGTAATTTATACAATTTCTTATAATAACAGTCGTAATAATTGTTATGATTACAATAATTCGATTAAATAATTCAATACTTTAAGATTTTAATATGGGGTTAATTGTCCTTGTATAACGTAAACATAAACGGTCCTTTCCTTAACTTTGACAATAACTGAGTCAGTTTAACGTTGCACTTCGACGAATCAGCATCGAGACTCTCGAAATTTAAACGCGAGAATTTAAATTTAATCCTTTCGGCTATTTAATACTTATTTAAACAATCACTAATGTACACGGGTACAAGTAACTAATAAGTAAACGATAGTACATTCGTTTAAACATTAATACGACAAAAACTCGCAAGAAACTTAATGGAAATTAGCTCGAATATTTCAATACTTAAAAATTTATTTCAGGGTTGTTGGCCTTGTATAATATATACATAAATTTCAACAGGTAGGGCTACTGGATCCGTCTTCCATTGGATTCGGACGAAGAATAATCGAAACTCTTTAAGGATGTCTCTATTTCAAGCAAAAACTAAGAGTTAAAGAAACTATATTTCCACATCATACAATTCTTGAGTAATTTATACAATTTCTTATAATAACAGTCGTAATAATTGTTATGATTACAATAATTCGATTAAATAATTCAATACTTTAAGATTTTAATATGGGGTTAATTGTCCTTGTATAACGTAAACATAAGCGGTCCTTTCCTTAACTTTGACAATAACTGAGTCAGTTTAACGTTGCACTTCGACGAATCAGCATCGAGACTCTCGAAATTTAAACGCGAGAATTTAAATTTAATCCTTTCGGCTATTTAATACTTATTTAAACAATCACTAATGTACACGGGTACAAGTAACTAATAAGTAAACAATAGTACATTCGTTTAAACATTAATACGACAAAAACTCGCAAGAAACTTAATAGAAATTAGCTCGAATATTTCAATACTTAAAAATTTATTTCAGGGTTGTTGGCCTTGTATAATATATACATAAATTTCAACAGGAAGGGCTACTGGATCCGTCTTCCATTGGATTCGGACGAAGAATAATCGAAACTCTTTAAGGATGTCTCTATTTCAAGCAAAAACTAAGAGTTAAAGAAACTATGTTTCCACATCATACAATTCTTGAGTAATTTATACAATTTCTTATAATAACAGTCGTAATAATTGTTATGATTACAATAATCGATTAAATAATTCAATACTTTAAGATTTTAACATGGGGTTAATTGTCCTTGTATAACGTAAACATAAACGGTCCTTTCCTTAACTTTGACAATAACTGAGTCAGTTTAACGTTGCACTTCGACGAATCAGCATCGAGACTCTCGAAATTTAAACGCGAGAATTTAAATTTAATCCTTTCGGCTATTTAATACTTATTTAAACAATCACTAATGTACACGGGTACAAGTAACTAATAATTAAACAATAGTACATTCGTTTAAACATTAATACGACAAAAACTCGCAAGAAACTTAATAGAAATTAGCTCGAATATTTCAATACTTAAAAATTTATTTCAGGGTTGTTGGCCTTGTATAATATATACATAAATTTCAACAGGTAGGGCTACTAGATCCGTCTTCCATTGGATTCGGACGAAGAATAATCGAAACTCTTTAAGGATGTCTCTATTTCAAGCAAAAACTAAGAGTTAAAGAAACTATATTTCCACATCATAAAATTCTTGAGTAATTTATACAATTTCTTATAATAACAGTCGTAATAATTGTTATGATTACAATAATTCGATTAAATAATTCAATACTTTAAGATTTTAACATGGGGTTAATTGTCCTTGTATAACGTAAACATAAACGGTCCTTTCCTTAACTTTGACAATAACTGAGTCAGTTTAACGTTGCACTTCGACGAATCAGCATCGAGACTCTCGAAATTTAAACGCGAGAATTTAAATTTAATCCTTTCGGCTATTTAATACTTATTTAAACAATCACTAATGTACACGGGTACAAGTAACTAATAAGTAAACAATAGTACATTCGTTTAAACATTAATACGACAAAAACTCGCAAGAAACTTAATAGAAATTAGCTCGAATATTTCAATACTTAAAAATTTATTTCAGGGTTGTTGGCCTTGTATAATATATACATAAATTTCAACAGGTAGGGCAACTAGATCCGTCTTCCATTGGATTCGGACGAAGAATAATCGAAACTCTTTAAGGATGTCTCTGTTTCAAGCAAAAACTAAGAGTTAAAGAAACTATATTTCCACATCATAAAATTCTTGAGTAATTTATACAATTTCTTATAATAACAGTCGTAATAATTGTTATGATTACAATAATTCGATTAAATAATTCAATACTTTAAGATTTTAACATGGGGTTAATTGTCCTTGTATAACGTAAACATAAACGGTCCTTTCCTTAACTTTGACAATAACTGAGTCAGTTTAACGTTGCACTTCGACGAATCAGCATCGAGACTCTCGAAATTTAAACGCGAGAATTTAAATTTAATCCTTTCGGCTATTTAATACTTATTTAAACAATCACTAATGTACACGGGTACAAGTAACTAATAAGTAAACAATAGTACATTCGTTTAAACATTAATACGACAAAAACTCGCAAGAAACTTAATAGAAATTAGCTCGAATATTTCAATACTTAAAAATTTATTTCAGGGTTGTTGGCCTTGTATAATATATACATAAATTTCAACAGGAAGGGCTACTGGATCCGTCTTCCATTGGATTCGGACGAAGAATAATCGAAACTCTTTAAGGATGTCTCTATTTCAAGCAAAAACTAAGAGTTAAAGAAACTATGTTTCCACATCATACAATTCTTGAGTAATTTATACAATTTCTTATAATAACAGTCGTAATAATTGTTATGATTACAATAATCGATTAAATAATTCAATACTTTAAGATTTTAATATGGGGTTAATTGTCCTTGTATAACGTAAACATAAACGGTCCTTTCCTTAACTTTGACAATAACTGAGTCAGTTTAACGTTGCACTTCGACGAATCAGCATCGAGACTCTCGAAATTTAAACGCGAGAATTTAAATTTAATCCTTTCGGATATTTAATACTTATTTAAACAATCACTAATGTACACGGGTACAAGTAACTAATAATTAAACAATAGTACATTCGTTTAAACATTAATACGACAAAAACTCGCAAGAAACTTAATAGAAATTAGCTCGAATATTTCAATACTTAAAAATTTATTTCAGGGTTGTTGGCCTTGTATAATATATACATAAATTTCAACAGGTAGGGCTACTAGATCCGTCTTCCATTGGATTCGGACGAAGAATAATCGAAACTCTTTAAGGATGTCTCTATTTCAAGCAAAAACTAAGAGTTAAAGAAACTATATTTCCACATCATAAAATTCTTGAGTAATTTATACAATTTCTTATAATAACAGTCGTAATAATTGTTATGATTACAATAATTCGATTAAATAATTCAATACTTTAAGATTTTAACATGGGGTTAATTGTCCTTGTATAACGTAAACATAAACGGTCCTTTCCTTAACTTTGACAATAACTGAGTCAGTTTAACGTTGCACTTCGACGAATCAGCATCGAGACTCTCGAAATTTAAACGCGAGAATTTAAATTTAATCCTTTCGGCTATTTAATACTTATTTAAACAATCACTAATGTACACGGGTACAAGTAACTAATAAGTAAACAATAGTACATTCGTTTAAACATTAATACGACAAAAACTCGCAAGAAACTTAATAGAAATTAGCTCGAATATTTCAATACTTAAAAATTTATTTCAGGGTTGTTGGCCTTGTATAATATATACATAAATTTCAACAGGTAGGGCAACTAGATCCGTCTTCCATTGGATTCGGACGAAGAATAATCGAAACTCTTTAAGGATGTCTCTGTTTCAAGCAAAAACTAAGAGTTAAAGAAACTATATTTCCACATCATAAAATTCTTGAGTAATTTATACAATTTCTTATAATAACAGTCGTAATAATTGTTATGATTACAATAATTCGATTAAATAATTCAATACTTTAAGATTTTAACATGGGGTTAATTGTCCTTGTATAACGTAAACATAAACGGTCCTTTCCTTAACTTTGACAATAACTGAGTCAGTTTAACGTTGCACTTCGACGAATCAGCATCGAGACTCTCGAAATTTAAACGCGAGAATTTAAATTTAATCCTTTCAGCTATTTAATACTTATTTAAACAATCACTAATGTACACGGGTACAAGTAACTAATAATTAAACAATAGTACATTCGTTTAAACATTAATACGACAAAAACTCGCAAGAAACTTAATAGAAATTAGCTCGAATATTTCAATACTTAAAAATTTATTTCAGGTTTGTTGGCCTTGTATAATATATACATAAATTTCAACATGAAGGGCTACTGGATCCGTCTTCCATTGGATTCGGACGAAGAATAATCGAAACTCTTTAATGATGTCTCTATTTCAAGCAAAAACTAAGAGTTAAAGAAACTATATTTCCATATCATAAAATTCTTGAGTAATTTATACAATTTCTTATAATAACAGTCGTAATAATTGTTATGATTACAATAATTCGATTAAATAATTCAATACTTTAAGATTTTAACATGGGGTTAATTGTCCTTGTATAACGTAAACATAAACGGTCCTTTCCTTAACTTTGACAATAACTGAGTCAGTTTAACGTTGCACTTCGACGAATCAGCATCGAGACTCTCGAAATTTAAACGCGAGAATTTAAATTTAATCCTTTCGGCTATTTAATACTTATTTAAACAATCACTAATGTACACGGGTACAAGTAACTAATAAGTAAACAATAGTACATTCGTTTAAACATTAATACGACAAAAACTCGCAAGAAACTTAATAGAAATTAGCTCGAATATTTCAATACTTAAAAATTTATTTCAGGGTTGTTGGCCTTGTATAATATATACATAAATTTCAGCAGGTAGTGCTACTGGATCCGTCTTCCATTGGATTCGGACGAAGAATAATCGAAACTCTTTAAGGATGTCTCTATTTCAAGCAAAAACTAAGATTTAAAGAAACTATATTTCCACATCATACAATTCTTGAGTAATTTATACAATTTCTTATAATAACAGTCGTAATAATTGTTATGATTACAATAATTCGATTAAATAATTCAATACTTTAAGATTTTAATATGGGGTTAATTGTCCTTGTATAACGTAAACATAAGCGGTCCTTTCCTTAACTTTGACAATAACTGAGTCAGTTTAACGTTGCACTTCGACGAATCAGCATCGAGACTCTCGAAATTTAAACGCGAGAATTTAAATTTAATCCTTTCGGCTATTTAATACTTATTTAAACAATCACTAATGTACACGGGTACAAGTAACTAATAAGTAAACAATAGTACATTCGTTTAAACATTAATACGACAAAAACTCGCAAGAAACTTAATAGAAATTAGCTCGAATATTTCAATACTTAAAAATTTATTTCAGGGTTGTTGGCCTTGTATAATATATACATAAATTTCAACAGGTAGGGCTACTAGATCCGTCTTCCATTGGATTCGGACGAAGAATAATCGAAACTCTTTAAGGATGTCTCTATTTCAAGCAAAAACTAAGAGTTAAAGAAACTATATTTCCACATCATAAAATTCTTGAGTAATTTATACAATTTCTTATAATAACAGTCGTAATAATTGTTATGATTACAATAATTCGATTAAATAATTCAATACTTTAAGATTTTAACATGGGGTTAATTGTCCTTGTATAACGTAAACATAAACGGTCCTTTCCTTAACTTTGACAATAACTGAGTCAGTTTAACGTTGCACTTCGACGAATCAGCATCGAGACTCTCGAAATTTAAACGCGAGAATTTAAATTTAATCCTTTCGGCTATTTAATACTTATTTAAACAATCACTAATGTACACGGGTACAAGTAACTAATAAGTAAACAATAGTACATTCGTTTAAACATTAATACGACAAAAACTCGCAAGAAACTTAATAGAAATTAGCTCGAATATTTCAATACTTAAAAATTTATTTCAGGGTTGTTGGCCTTGTATAATATATACATAAATTTCAACAGGTAGGGCTACTAGATCCGTCTTCCATTGGATTCGGACGAAGAATAATCGAAACTCTTTAAGGATGTCTCTATTTCAAGCAAAAACTAAGAGTTAAAGAAACTATATTTCCACATCATAAAATTCTTGAGTAATTTATACAATTTCTTATAATAACAGTCGTAATAATTGTTATGATTACAATAATTCGATTAAATAATTCAATACTTTAAGATTTTAACATGGGGTTAATTGTCCTTGTATAACGTAAACATAAACGGTCCTTTCCTTAACTTTGACAATAACTGAGTCAGTTTAACGTTGCACTTCGACGAATCAGCATCGAGACTCTCGAAATTTAAACGCGAGAATTTAAATTTAATCCTTTCGGCTATTTAATACTTATTTAAACAATCACTAATGTACACGGGTACAAGTAACTAATAAGTAAACAATAGTACATTCGTTTAAACATTAATACGACAAAAACTCGCAAGAAACTTAATAGAAATTAGCTCGAATATTTCAATACTTAAAAATTTATTTCAGGGTTGTTGGCCTTGTATAATATATACATAAATTTCAGCAGGTAGTGCTACTGGATCCGTCTTCCATTGGATTCGGACGAAGAATAATCGAAACTCTTTAAGGATGTCTCTATTTCAAGCAAAAACTAAGATTTAAAGAAACTATATTTCCACATCATACAATTCTTGAGTAATTTATACAATTTCTTATAATAACAGTCGTAATAATTGTTATGATTACAATAATTCGATTAAATAATTCAATACTTTAAGATTTTAATATGGGGTTAATTGTCCTTGTATAACGTAAACATAAGCGGTCCTTTCCTTAACTTTGACAATAACTGAGTCAGTTTAACGTTGCACTTCGACGAATCAGCATCGAGACTCTCGAAATTTAAACGCGAGAATTTAAATTTAATCCTTTCGGCTATTTAATACTTATTTAAACAATCACTAATGTACACGGGTACAAGTAACTAATAAGTAAACAATAGTACATTCGTTTAAACATTAATACGACAAAAACTCGCAAGAAACTTAATAGAAATTAGCTCGAATATTTCAATACTTAAAAATTTATTTCAGGGTTGTTGGCCTTGTATAATATATACATAAATTTCAACAGGTAGGGCTACTAGATCCGTCTTCCATTGGATTCGGACGAAGAATAATCGAAACTCTTTAAGGATGTCTCTATTTCAAGCAAAAACTAAGAGTTAAAGAAACTATATTTCCACATCATAAAATTCTTGAGTAATTTATACAATTTCTTATAATAACAGTCGTAATAATTGTTATGATTACAATAATTCGATTAAATAATTCAATACTTTAAGATTTTAACATGGGGTTAATTGTCCTTGTATAACGTAAACATAAACGGTCCTTTCCTTAACTTTGACAATAACTGAGTCAGTTTAACGTTGCACTTCGACGAATCAGCATCGAGACTCTCGAAATTTAAACGCGAGAATTTAAATTTAATCCTTTCGGCTATTTAATACTTATTTAAACAATCACTAATGTACACGGGTACAAGTAGCTAATAAGTAAACAATAGTACATTCGTTTAAACATTAATACGACAAAAACTCGCAAGAAACTTAATAGAAATTAGCTCGAATATTTCAATACTTAAAAATTTATTTCAGGGTTGTTGGCCTTGTATAATATATACATAAATTTCAACAGGTAGGGCTACTAGATCCGTCTTCCATTGGATTCGGACGAAGAATAATCGAAACTCTTTAAGGATGTCTCTATTTCAAGCAAAAACTAAGAGTTAAAGAAACTATATTTCCACATCATAAAATTCTTGAGTAATTTATACAATTTCTTATAATAACAGTCGTAATAATTGTTATGATTACAATAATTCGATTAAATAATTCAATACTTTAAGATTTTAACATGGGGTTAATTGTCCTTGTATAACGTAAACATAAACGGTCCTTTCCTTAACTTTGACAATAACTGAGTCAGTTTAACGTTGCACTTCGACGAATCAGCATCGAGACTCTCGAAATTTAAACGCGAGAATTTAAATTTAATCCTTTCGGCTATTTAATACTTATTTAAACAATCACTAATGTACACGGGTACAAGTAACTAATAATTAAACAATAGTACATTCGTTTAAACATTAATACGACAAAAACTCGCAAGAAACTTAATAGAAATTAGCTCGAATATTTCAATACTTAAAAATTTATTTCAGGTTTGTTGGCCTTGTATAATATATACATAAATTTCAACATGAAGGGCTACTGGATCCGTCTTCCATTGGATTCGGACGAAGAATAATCGAAACTCTTTAATGATGTCTCTATTTCAAGCAAAAACTAAGAGTTAAAGAAACTATATTTCCATATCATAAAATTCTTGAGTAATTTATACAATTTCTTATAATAACAGTCGTAATAATTGTTATGATTACAATAATTCGATTAAATAATTCAATACTTTAAGATTTTAACATGGGGTTAATTGTCCTTGTATAACGTAAACATAAACGGTCCTTTCCTTAACTTTGACAATAACTGAGTCAGTTTAACGTTGCACTTCGACGAATCAGCATCGAGACTCTCGAAATTTAAACGCGAGAATTTAAATTTAATCCTTTCGGCTATTTAATACTTATTTAAACAATCACTAATGTACACGGGTACAAGTAACTAATAAGTAAACAATAGTACATTCGTTTAAACATTAATACGACAAAAACTCGCAAGAAACTTAATAGAAATTAGCTCGAATATTTCAATACTTAAAAATTTATTTCAGGGTTGTTGGCCTTGTATAATATATACATAAATTTCAGCAGGTAGTGCTACTGGATCCGTCTTCCATTGGATTCGGACGAAGAATAATCGAAACTCTTTAAGGATGTCTCTATTTCAAGCAAAAACTAAGATTTAAAGAAACTATATTTCCACATCATACAATTCTTGAGTAATTTATACAATTTCTTATAATAACAGTCGTAATAATTGTTATGATTACAATAATTCGATTAAATAATTCAATACTTTAAGATTTTAATATGGGGTTAATTGTCCTTGTATAACGTAAACATAAGCGGTCCTTTCCTTAACTTTGACAATAACTGAGTCAGTTTAACGTTGCACTTCGACGAATCAGCATCGAGACTCTCGAAATTTAAACGCGAGAATTTAAATTTAATCCTTTCGGCTATTTAATACTTATTTAAACAATCACTAATGTACACGGGTACAAGTAACTAATAAGTAAACAATAGTACATTCGTTTAAACATTAATACGACAAAAACTCGCAAGAAACTTAATAGAAATTAGCTCGAATATTTCAATACTTAAAAATTTATTTCAGGGTTGTTGGCCTTGTATAATATATACATAAATTTCAACAGGTAGGGCTACTAGATCCGTCTTCCATTGGATTCGGACGAAGAATAATCGAAACTCTTTAAGGATGTCTCTATTTCAAGCAAAAACTAAGAGTTAAAGAAACTATATTTCCACATCATAAAATTCTTGAGTAATTTATACAATTTCTTATAATAACAGTCGTAATAATTGTTATGATTACAATAATTCGATTAAATAATTCAATACTTTAAGATTTTAACATGGGGTTAATTGTCCTTGTATAACGTAAACATAAACGGTCCTTTCCTTAACTTTGACAATAACTGAGTCAGTTTAACGTTGCACTTCGACGAATCAGCATCGAGACTCTCGAAATTTAAACGCGAGAATTTAAATTTAATCCTTTCGGCTATTTAATACTTATTTAAACAATCACTAATGTACACGGGTACAAGTAACTAATAAGTAAACAATAGTACATTCGTTTAAACATTAATACGACAAAAACTCGCAAGAAACTTAATAGAAATTAGCTCGAATATTTCAATACTTAAAAATTTTTTTCAGGGTTGTTGGCCTTGTATAATATATACATAAATTTCAGCAGGTAGTGCTACTGGATCCGTCTTCCATTGGATTCGGACGAAGAATAATCGAAACTCTTTAAGGATGTCTCTATTTCAAGCAAAAACTAAGATTTAAAGAAACTATATTTCCACATCATACAATTCTTGAGTAATTTATACAATTTCTTATAATAACAGTCGTAATAATTGTTATGATTACAATAATTCGATTAAATAATTCAATACTTTAAGATTTTAATATGGGGTTAATTGTCCTTGTATAACGTAAACATAAGCGGTCCTTTCCTTAACTTTGACAATAACTGAGTCAGTTTAACGTTGCACTTCGACGAATCAGCATCGAGACTCTCGAAATTTAAACGCGAGAATTTAAATTTAATCCTTTCGGCTATTTAATACTTATTTAAACAATCACTAATGTACACGGGTACAAGTAACTAATAAGTAAACAATAGTACATTCGTTTAAACATTAATACGACAAAAACTCGCAAGAAACTTAATAGAAATTAGCTCGAATATTTCAATACTTAAAAATTTATTTCAGGGTTGTTAGCCTTGTATAATATATACATAAATTTCAACAGGAAGGGCTACTGGATCCGTCTTCCATTGGATTCGGACGAAGAATAATCGAAACTCTTTAAGGATGTCTCTATTTCAAGCAAAAACTAAGAGTTAAAGAAACTATGTTTCCACATCATACAATTCTTGAGTAATTTATACAATTTCTTATAATAACAGTCGTAATAATTGTTATGATTACAATAATCGATTAAATAATTCAATACTTTAAGATTTTAATATGGGGTTAATTGTCCTTGTATAACGTAAACATAAACGGTCCTTTCCTTAACTTTGACAATAACTGAGTCAGTTTAACGTTGCACTTCGACGAATCAGCATCGAGACTCTCGAAATTTAAACGCGAGAATTTAAATTTAATCCTTTCGGCTATTTAATACTTATTTAAACAATCACTAATGTACACGGGTACAAGTAACTAATAATTAAACAATAGTACATTCGTTTAAACATTAATACGACAAAAACTCGCAAGAAACTTAATAGAAATTAGCTCGAATATTTCAATACTTAAAAATTTATTTCAGGGTTGTTGGCCTTGTATAATATATACATAAATTTCAACAGGTAGGGCTACTAGATCCGTCTTCCATTGGATTCGGACGAAGAATAATCGAAACTCTTTAAGGATGTCTCTATTTCAAGCAAAAACTAAGAGTTAAAGAAACTATATTTCCACATCATAAAATTCTTGAGTAATTTATACAATTTCTTATAATAACAGTCGTAATAATTGTTATGATTACAATAATTCGATTAAATAATTCAATACTTTAAGATTTTAATATGGGGTTAATTGTCCTTGTATAACGTAAACATAAACGGTCCTTTCCTTAACTTTGACAATAACTGAGTCAGTTTAACGTTGCACTTCGACGAATCAGCATCGAGACTCTCGAAATTTAAACGCGAGAATTTAAATTTAATCCTTTCGGCTATTTAATACTTATTTAAACAATCACTAATGTACACGGGTACAAGTAACTAATAATTAAACAATAGTACATTCGTTTAAACATTAATACGACAAAAACTCGCAAGAAACTTAATAGAAATTAGCTCGAATATTTCAATACTTAAAAATTTATTTCAGGTTTGTTGGCCTTGTATAATATATACATAAATTTCAACATGAAGGGCTACTGGATCCGTCTTCCATTGGATTCGGACGAAGAATAATCGAAACTCTTTAATGATGTCTCTATTTCAAGCAAAAACTAAGAGTTAAAGAAACTATATTTCCACATCATAAAATTCTTGAGTAATTTATACAATTTCTTATAATAACAGTCGTAATAATTGTTATGATTACAATAATTCGATTAAATAATTCAATACTTTAAGATTTTAACATGGGGTTAATTGTCCTTGTATAACGTAAACATAAACGGTCCTTTCCTTAACTTTGACAATAACTGAGTCAGTTTAACGTTGCACTTCGACGAATCAGCATCGAGACTCTCGAAATTTAAACGCGAGAATTTAAATTTAATCCTTTCGGCTATTTAATACTTATTTAAACAATCACTAATGTACACGGGTATAAGTAACTAATAATTAAACAATAGTACATTCGTTTAAACATTAATACGACAAAAACTCGCAAGAAACTTAATAGAAATTAGCTCGAATATTTCAATACTTAAAAATTTATTTCAGGTTTGTTGGCCTTGTATAATATATACATAAATTTCAACATGAAGGGCTGCTGGATCCGTCTTCCATTGGATTCGGACGAAGAATAATCGATACTCTTTAATGATGTCTCTATTTCAAGCAAAAACTAAGAGTTAAAGAAACTATCTTTCCACATCATACAATTCTTGAGTAATTTATACAATTTCTTATAATAACAGTCGTAATAATTGTTATGATTACAATAATTCGATTAAATAATTCAATACTTTAAGATTTTAATATGGGGTTAATTGTCCTTGTATAACGTAAACATAAGCGGTCCTTTCCTTAACTTTGACAATAACTGAGTCAGTTTAACGTTGCACTTCGACGAATCAGCATCGAGACTCTCGAAATTTAAACGCGAGAATTTAAATTTAATCCTTTCGGCTATTTAATACTTATTTAAACAATCACTAATGTACACGGGTACAAGTAACTAATAAGTAAACAATAGTACATTCGTTTAAACATTAATACGACAAAAACTCGCAAGAAACTTAATGGAAATTAGCTCGAATATTTCAATACTTAAAAATTTATTTCAGGGTTGTTGGCCTTGTATAATATATACATAAATTTCAACAGGAAGGGCTACTGGATCCGTCTTCCATTGGATTCGGACGAAGAATAATCGAAACTCTTTAAGGATGTCTCTATTTCAAGCAAAAACTAAGAGTTAAAGAAACTATGTTTCCACATCATACAATTCTTGAGTAATTTATACAATTTCTTATAATAACAGTCGTAATAATTGTTATGATTACAATAATCGATTAAATAATTCAATACTTTAAGATTTTAATATGGGGTTAATTGTCCTTGTATAACGTAAACATAAACGGTCCTTTCCTTAACTTTGACAATAACTGAGTCAGTTTAACGTTGCACTTCGACGAATCAGCATCGAGACTCTCGAAATTTAAACGCGAGAATTTAAATTTAATCCTTTCGGCTATTTAATACTTATTTAAACAATCACTAATGTACACGGGTACAAGTAACTAATAATTAAACAATAGTACATTCGTTTAAACATTAATACGACAAAAACTCGCAAGAAACTTAATAGAAATTAGCTCGAATATTTCAATACTTAAAAATTTATTTCAGGGTTGTTGGCCTTGTATAATATATACATAAATTTCAACAGGTAGGGCTACTAGATCCGTCTTCCATTGGATTCGGACGAAGAATAATCGAAACTCTTTAAGGATGTCTCTATTTCAAGCAAAAACTAAGAGTTAAAGAAACTATATTTCCACATCATAAAATTCTTGAGTAATTTATACAATTTCTTATAATAACAGTCGTAATAATTGTTATGATTACAATAATTCGATTAAATAATTCAATACTTTAAGATTTTAACATGGGGTTAATTGTCCTTGTATAACGTAAACATAAACGGTCCTTTCCTTAACTTTGACAATAACTGAGTCAGTTTAACGTTGCACTTCGACGAATCAGCATCGAGACTCTCGAAATTTAAACGCGAGAATTTAAATTTAATCCTTTCGGCTATTTAATACTTATTTAAACAATCACTAATGTACACGGGTACAAGTAACTAATAATTAAACAATAGTACATTCGTTTAAACATTAATACGACAAAAACTCGCAAGAAACTTAATAGAAATTAGCTCGAATATTTCAATACTTAAAAATTTATTTCAGGTTTGTTGGCCTTGTATAATATATACATAAATTTCAACATGAAGGGCTACTGGATCCGTCTTCCATTGGATTCGGACGAAGAATAATCGAAACTCTTTAATGATGTCTCTATTTCAAGCAAAAACTAAGAGTTAAAGAAACTATATTTCCACATCATAAAATTCTTGAGTAATTTATACAATTTCTTATAATAACAGTCGTAATAATTGTTATGATTACAATAATTCGATTAAATAATTCAATACTTTAAGATTTTAACATGGGGTTAATTGTCCTTGTATAACGTAAACATAAACGGTCCTTTCCTTAACTTTGACAATAAGTGAGTCAGTTTAACGTTGCACTTCGACGAATCAGCATCGAGACTCTCGAAATTTAAACGCGAGAATTTAAATTTAATCCTTTCGGCTATTTAATACTTATTTAAACAATCACTAATGTACACGGGTACAAGTAACTAATAATTAAACAATAGTAGATTCGTTTAAACATTAATACGACAAAAACTCGCAAGAAACTTAATAGAAATTAGCTCGAATATTTCAATACTTAAAAATTTATTTCAGGTTTGTTGGCCTTGTATAATATATACATAAATTTCAACATGAAGGGCTACTGGATCCGTCTTCCATTGGATTCGGACGAAGAATAATCGATACTCTTTAATGATGTCTCTATTTCAAGCAAAAACTAAGAGTTAAAGAAACTATCTTTCCACATCATAAAATTCTTGAGTAATTTATACAATTTCTTATAATAACAGTCGTAATAATTGTTATGATTACAATAATTCGATTAAATAATTCAATACTTTAAGATTTTAACATGGGGTTAATTGTCCTTGTATAACGTAAACATAAACGGTCCTTTCCTTAACTTTGACAATAACTGAGTCAGTTTAACGTTGCACTTCGACGAATCAGCATCGAAACTCTAAATTTAAACGCGAGAAATTAAATTTAATCCTTTCGGCTATTTAATACTTATTTAAACAATCACTAATGTACACGGGTACAAGTAACTAATAATTAAACAATAGTACATTCGTTTAAACATTAATACGACAAAAACTCGCAAGAAACTTAATGGAAATTAGCTCGAATATTTCAATACTTAAAAATTTATTTCAGGGTTGTTGGCCTTGTATAATATATACATAAATTTCAACAGGAAGGGCTACTGGATCCGTCTTCCATTGGATTCGGACGAAGAATAATCGAAACTCTTTAAGGATGTCTCTATTTCAAGCAAATCTAAGAGTTAAAGAAACTATGTTTCCACATCATACAATTCTTGAGTAATTTATACAATTTCTTATAATAACAGTCGTAATAATTGTTATGATTACAATAATCGATTAAATAATTCAATACTTTAAGATTTTAATATGGGGTTAATTGTCCTTGTATAACGTAAACATAAACGGTCCTTTCCTTAACTTTGACAATAACTGAGTCAGTTTAACGTTGCACTTCGACGAATCAGCATCGAGGCTCTCGAAATTTAAACGCGAGAATTTAAATTTAATCCTTTCGGCTATTTAATACTTATTTAAACAATCACTAATGTACACGGGTACAAGTAACTAATAAGTAAACAATAGTACATTCGTTTAAACATTAATACGACAAAAACTCGCAAGAAACTTAATAGAAATTAGCTCGAATATTTCAATACTTAAAAATTTATTTCAGGGTTGTTGGCCTTGTATAATATATACATAAATTTCAACAGGTAGGGCTACTGGATCCGTCTTCCATTGGATTCGGACGAAGAATAATCGAAACTCTTTAAGGATGTCTCTATTTCAAGCAAAAACTAAGAGTTAAAGAAACTATATTTCCACATCATACAATGCTTGAGTAATTTATACAATTTCTTATAATAACAGTCGTAATAATTGTTATGATTACAATAATTCGATTAAATAATTCAATACTTTAAGATTTTAATATGGGGTTAATTGTCCTTGTATAACGTAAACATAAGCGGTCCTTTCCTTAACTTTGACAATAACTGAGTCAGTTTAACGTTGCACTTCGACGAATCAGCATCGAGACTCTCGAAATTTAACCGCGAGAATTTAAATTTAATCCTTTCGGCTATTTAATACTTATTTAAACAATCACTAATGTACACGGGTACAAGTAACTAATAAGTAAACAATAGTACATTCGTTTAAACATTAATACGACAAAAACTCGCAAGAAACTTAATAGAAATTAGCTCGAATATTTCAATACTTAAAAATTTATTTCAGGGTTGTTGGCCTTGTATAATATATACATAAATTTCAACAGGAAGGGCTACTGGATCCGTCTTCCATTGGATTCGGACGAAGAATAATCGAAACTCTTTAATGATGTCTCTATTTCAAGCAAAAACTAAGAGTTAAAGAAACTATCTTTCCACATCATACAATTCTTGAGTAATTTATACAATTTCTTATAATAACAGTCGTAATAATTGTTATGATTACAATAATCGATTAAATAATTCAATACTTTAAGATTTTAATATGGGGTTAATTGTCCTTGTATAACGTAAACATAAACGGTCCTTTCCTTAACTTTGACAATAACTGAGTCAGTTTAACGTTGCACTTCGACGAATCAGCATCGAGACTCTCGAAATTTAAACGCGAGAATTTAAATTTAATCCTTTCGGCTATTTAATACTTATTTAAACAATCACTAATGTACACGGGTACAAGTAACTAATAAGTAAACAATAGTACATTCGTTTAAACATTAATACGACAAAAACTCGCAAGAAACTTAATAGAAATTAGCTCGAATATTTCAATACTTAAAAATTTATTTCAGGGTTGTTGGCCTTGTATAATATATACATAAATTTCAACAGGTAGGGCTACTGGATCCGTCTTCCATTGGATTCGGACGAAGAATAATCGAAACTCTTTAAGGATGTCTCTATTTCAAGCAAAAACTAAGAGTTAAAGAAACTATATTTCCACATCATACAATTCTTGAGTAATTTATACAATTTCTTATAATAACAGTCGTAATAATTGTTATGATTACAATAATTCGATTAAATAATTCAATACTTTAAGATTTTAATATGGGGTTAATTGTCCTTGTATAACGTAAACATAAGCGGTCCTTTCCTTAACTTTGACAATAACTGAGTCAGTTTAACGTTGCACTTCGACGAATCAGCATCGAGACTCTCGAAATTTAAACGCGAGAATTTAAATTTAATCCTTTCGGCTATTTAATACTTATTTAAACAATCACTAATGTACACGGGTACAAGTAACTAATAATTAAACAATAGTACATTCGTTTAAACATTAATACGACAAAAACTCGCAAGAAACTTAATAGAAATTAGCTCGAATATTTCAATACTTAAAAATTTATTTCAGGTTTGTTGGCCTTGTATAATATATACATAAATTTCAACATGAAGGGCTACTGGATCCGTCTTCCATTGGATTCGGACGAAGAATAATCGAAACTCTTTAATGATGTCTCTATTTCAAGCAAAAACTAAGAGTTAAAGAAACTATCTTTCCACATCATACAATTCTTGAGTAATTTATACAATTTCTTATAATAACAGTCGTAATAATTGTTATGATTACAATAATTCGAGTAAATAATTCAATACTTTAAGATTTTAATATGGGGTTAATTGTCCTTGTATAACGTAAACATAAACGGTCCTTTCCTTAACTTTGACAATAACTGAGTCAGTTTAACGTTGCACTTCGACGAATCAGCATCGAGACTCTCGAAATTTAAACGCGAGAATTTAAATTTAATCCTTTCGGCTATTTAATACTTATTTAAACAATCACTAATGTACACGGGTACAAGTAACTAATAAGTAAACAATAGTACATTCGTTTAAACATTAATACGACAAAAACTCGCAAGAAACTTAATAGAAATTAGCTCGAATATTTCAATACTTAAAAATTTATTTCAGGGTTGTTGGCCTTGTATAATATATACATAAATTTCAACAGGTAGGGCTACTGGATCCGTCTTCCATTGGATTCGGACGAAGAATAATCGAAACTCTTTAAGGAAGTCTCTATTTCAAGCAAAAACTAAGAGTTAAAGAAACTATGTTTCCACATCATACAATTCTTGAGTAATTTATACAATTTCTTATAATAACAGTCGTAATAATTGTTATGATTACAATAATCGATTAAATAATTCAATACTTTAAGATTTTAATATGGGGTTAATTGTCCTTGTATAACGTAAACATAAACGGTCCTTTTCGTAACTTTGTCAATAACTGAGACAGTTTAACGTTGCACTTCGACGAATCAGCATCGAGATTCTCGAAATTTAAACGCGAGAATTTAAATTTAATCCTTTCGGCTATTTAATACTTATTTAAACAATCACTAATGTACACGGGTACAAGTAACTAATAATTAAACAATAGTACATTCGTTTAAACATTAATACGACAAAAACTCGCAAGAAACTTAATAGAAATTAGCTCGAATATTTCAATACTTAAAAATTTATTTCAGGGTTGTTGGCCTTGTATAATATATACATAAATTTCAACAGGTAGGGCTACTGGATCCGTCTTCCATTGGATTCGGACGAAGAATAATCGAAACTCTTTAAGGATGTCTCTATTTCAAGAAAAAACTAAGAGTTAAAGAAACTATATTTCCACATCATACAATTCTTGAGTAATTTATACAATTTCTTATAATAACAGTCGTAATAATTGTTATGATTACAATAATTCGATTAAATAATTCAATACTTTAAGATTTTAATATGGGGTTAATTGTCCTTGTATAACGTAAACATAAGCGGTCCTTTCCTTAACTTTGACAATAACTGAGTCAGTTTAACGTTGCACTTCGACGAATCAGCATCGAGACTCTCGAAATTTAAACGCGAGAATTTAAATTTAATCCTTTCGGCTATTTAATACTTATTTAAACAATCACTAATGTACACGGGTACAAGTAACTTATAAGTAAACAATAGTACATTCGTTTAAACATTAATACGACAAAAACTCGCAAGAAACTTAATAGAAATTAGCTCGAATATTTCAATACTTAAAAATTTATTTCAGGGTTGTTGGCCTTGTATAATATATACATAAATTTCAACAGGAAGGGCTACTGGATCCGTCTTCCATTGGATTCGGACGAAGAATAATCGAAACTCTTTAAGGATGTCTCTATTTCAAGCAAAAACTAAGAGTTAAAGAAACTATATTTCCACATCATACAATTCTTGAGTAATTTATACAATTTCTTATAATAACAGTCGTAATAATTGTTATGATTACAATAATTCGATTAAATAATTCAATACTTTAAGATTTTAATATGGGGTTAATTGTCCTTGTATAACGTAAACATAAGCGGTCCTTTCCTTAACTTTGACAATAACTGAGTCAGTTTAACGTTGCACTTCGACGAATTAGCATCGAGACTCTCGAAATTTAAACGCGAGAATTTAAATTTAATCCTTTCGGCTATTTAATACTTATTTAAACAATCACTAATGTACACGGGTACAAGTAACTAATAAGTAAACAATAGTACATTCGTTTAAACATTAATACGACAAAAACTCGCAAGAAACTTAATAGAAATTAGCTCGAATATTTCAATACTTAAAAATTTATTTCAGGGTTGTTGGCCTTGTATAATATATACATAAATTTCAACAGGAAGGGCTACTGGATCCGTCTTCCATTGGATTCGGACGAAGAATAATCGAAACTCTTTAAGGATGTCTCTATTTCAAGCAAAAACTAAGAGTTAAAGAAACTATGTTTCCACATCATACAATTCTTGAGTAATTTATACAATTTCTTATAATAACAGTCGTAAT
The DNA here is from genome assembly GCA_918808275.2 of Dolichovespula sylvestris. NCBI lineage: Eukaryota > Metazoa > Arthropoda > Insecta > Hymenoptera > Vespidae > Dolichovespula > Dolichovespula sylvestris. The sequence goes on from CAKKNJ020000081.1 coordinate 46,056, forward strand.
AATTGTTATGATTACAATAATCGATTAAATAATTCAATACTTTAAGATTTTAATATGGGGTTAATTGTCCTTGTATAACGTAAACATAAACGGTCCTTTCCTTAACTTTGACAATAACTGAGACAGTTTACCGTTGCACTTCGACGAATCAGCATCGAGATTCTCGAAATTTAAACGCGAGAATTTAAATTTAATCCTTTCGGCTATTTAATACTTATTTAAACAATCACTAATGTACACGGGTACAAGTAACTAATAATTAAACAATAGTACATTCGTTTAAACATTAATACGACAAAAACTCGCAAGAAACTTAATAGAAATTAGCTCGAATATTTCAATACTTAAAAATTTATTTCAGGGTTGTTGGCCTTGTATAATATATACATAAATTTCAACAGGTAGGGCTACTGGATCCGTCTTCCATTGGATTCGGACGAAGAATAATCGAAACTCTTTAAGGATGTCTCTATTTCAAGCAAAAACTAAGAGTTAAAGAAACTATATTTCCACATCATACAATTCTTGAGTAATTTATACAATTTCTTATAATAACAGTCGTAATAATTGTTATGATTACAATAATTCGATTAAATAATTCAATACTTTAAGATTTTAACATGGGGTTAATTGTCCTTGTATAACGTAAACATAAACGGTCCTTTCCTTAACTTTGACAATAACTGAGTCAGTTTAACGTTGCACTTCGACGAATCAGCATCGAGACTCTCGAAATTTAAACGCGAGAATTTAAATTTAATCCTTTCGGCTATTTAATACTTATTTAAACAATCACTAATGTACACGGGTACAAGTAACTAATAAGTAAACAATAGTACATTCGTTTAAACCTTAATACGACAAAAACTCGCAAGAAACTTAATAGAAATTAGCTCGAATATTTCAATACTTAAAAATTTATTTCAGGGTTGTTGGCCTTGTATAATATATACATAAATTTCAACAGGTAGGGCTACTGGATCCGTCTTCCATTGGATTCGGACGAAGAATAATCGAAACTCTTTAAGGATGTCTCTATTTCAAGCAAAAACTAAGAGTTAAAGAAACTATATTTCCACATCATACAATTCTTGAGTAATTTATACAATTTCTTATAATAACAGTCGTAATAATTGTTATGATTACAATAATTCGATTAAATAATTCAATACTTTAAGATTTTAATATGGGGTTAATTGTCCTTGTATAACGTAAACATAAGCGGTCCTTTCCTTAACTTTGACAATAACTGAGTCAGTTTAACGTTGCACTTCGACGAATCAGCATCGAGACTCTCGAAATTTAAACGCGAGAATTTAAATTTAATCCTTTCGGCTATTTAATACTTATTTAAACAATCACTAATGTACACGGGTACAAGTAACTAATAAGTAAACAATAGTACATTCGTTTAAACATTAATACGACAAAAACTCGCAAGAAACTTAATAGAAATTAGCTCGAATATTTCAATACTTAAAAATTTATTTCAGGGTTGTTGGCCTTGTATAATATATACATAAATTTCAACAGGTAGGGCTACTGGATCCGTCTTCCATTGGATTCGGACGAAGAATAATCGAAACTCTTTAAGGATGTCTCTATTTCAAGCAAAAACTAAGAGTTAAAGAAACTATATTTCCACATCATACAATTCTTGAGTAATTTATACAATTTCTTATAATAACAGTCGTAATAATTGTTATGATTACAATAATTCGATTAAATAATTCAATACTTTAAGATTTTAATATGGGGTTAATTGTCCTTGTATAACGTAAACATAAGCGGTCCTTTCCTTAACTTTGACAATAACTGAGTCAGTTTAACGTTGCACTTCGACGAATCAGCATCGAGACTCTCGAAATTTAAACGCGAGAATTTAAATTTAATCCTTTCGGCTATTTAATACTTATTTAAACAATCACTAATGTACACGGGTACAAGTAACTAATAAGTAAACAATAGTACATTCGTTTAAACATTAATACGACAAAAACTCGCAAGAAACTTAATAGAAATTAGCTCGAATATTTCAATACTTAAAAATTTATTTCAGGGTTGTTGGCCTTGTATAATATATACATAAATTTCAACAGGTAGGGCTACTGGATCCGTCTTCCATTGGATTCGGACGAAGAATAATCGAAACTCTTTAAGGATGTCTCTATTTCAAGCAAAAACTAAGAGTTAAAGAAACTATATTTCCACATCATACAATTCTTGAGTAATTTATACAATTTCTTATAATAACAGTCGTAATAATTGTTATGATTACAATAATTCGATTAAATAATTCAATACTTTAAGATTTTAACATGGGGTTAATTGTCCTTGTATAACGTAAACATAAACGGTCCTTTCCTTAACTTTGACAATAACTGAGTCAGTTTAACGTTGCACTTCGACGAATCAGCATCGAGACTCTCGAAATTTAAACGCGAGAATTTAAATTTAATCCTTTCGGCTATTTAATACTTATTTAAACAATCACTAATGTAAACGGGTACAAGTAACTAATAATTAAACAATAGTACATTCGTTTAAACATTAATACGACAAAAACTCGCAAGAAACTTAATAGAAATTAGCTCGAATATTTCAATACTTAAAAATTTATTTCAGGTTTGTTGGCCTTGTATAATATATACATAAATTTCAACATGAAGGGCTACTGGATCCGTCTTCCATTGGATTCGGACGAAGAATAATCGAAACTCTTTAATGATGTCTCTATTTCAAGCAAAAACTAAGAGTTAAAGAAACTATCTTTCCACATCATACAATTCTTGAGTAATTTATACAATTTCTTATAATAACAGTCGTAATAATTGTTATGATTACAATAATTCGATTAAATAATTCAATACTTTAAGATTTTAATATGGGGTTAATTGTCCTTGTATAACGTAAACATAAACGGTCCTTTCCTTAACTTTGACAATAACTGAGTCAGTTTAACGTTGCACTTCGACGAATCAGCATCGAGACTCTCGAAATTTAAACGCGAGAATTTAAATTTAATCCTTTCGGCTATTTAATACTTATTTAAACAATCACTAATGTACACGGGTACAAGTAACTAATAAGTAAACAATAGTACATTCGTTTAAACATTAATACGACAAAAACTCGCAAGAAACTTAATAGAAATTAGCTCGAATATTTCAATACTTAAAAATTTATTTCAGAGTTGTTGGCCTTGTATAATATATACATAAATTTCAACAGGAAGGGCTACTGGATCCGTCTTCCATTGGATTCGGACGAAGAATAATCGAAACTCTTTAAGGATGTCTCTATTTCAAGCAAAAACTAAGAGTTAAAGAAACTATGTTTCCACATCATACAATTCTTGAGTAATTTATACAATTTCTTATAATAACAGTCGTAATAATTGTTATGATTACAATAATCGATTAAATAATTCAATACTTTAAGATTTTAATATGGGGTTAATTGTCCTTGTATAACGTAAACATAAACGGTCCTTTCCTTAACTTTGACAATAACTGAGACAGTTTAACGTTGCACTTCGAAGAATCAGCATCGAGATTCTCGAAATTTAAACGCGAGAATTTAAATTTAATCCTTTCGGCTATTTAATACTTATTTAAACAATCACTAATGTACACGGGTACAAGTAACTAATAATTAAACAATAGTACATTCGTTTAAACATTAATACGACAAAAACTCGCAAGAAACTTAATAGAAATTAGCTCGAATATTTCAATACTTAAAAATTTATTTCAGGGTTGTTGGCCTTGTATAATATATACATAAATTTCAACAGGTAGGGCTACTGGATCAGTCTTCCATTGGATTCGGACGAAGAATAATCGAAACTCTTTAAGGATGTCTCTATTTCAAGCAAAAACTAAGAGTTAAAGAAACTATGTTTCCACATCATACAATTCTTGAGTAATTTATACAATTTCTTATAATAACAGTCGTAATAATTGTTATGATTACAATAATCGATTAAATAATTCAATACTTTAAGATTTTAATATGGGGTTAATTGTCCTTGTATAACGTAAACATAAACGGTCCTTTCCATAACTTTGACAATAACTGAGACAGTTTAACGTTGCACTTCGACGAATCAGCATCGAGATTCTCGAAATTTAAACGCGAGAATTTAAATTTAATCCTTTCGGCTATTTAATACTTATTTAAACAATCACTAATGTACACGGGTACAAGTAACTAATAATTAAACAATAGTACATTCGTTTAAACATTAATACGACAAAAACTCGCAAGAAACTTAATAGAAATTAGCTCGAATATTTCAATACTTAAAAATTTATTTCAGGTTTGTTGGCCTTGTATAATATATACATAAATTTCAACATGAAGGGCTACTGGATCCGTCTTCCATTGGATTCGGACGAAGAATAATCGAAACTCTTTAATGATGTCTCTATTTCAAGCAAAAACTAAGAGTTAAAGAAACTATCTTTCCACATCATACAATTCTTGAGTAATTTATACAATTTCTTATAATAACAGTCGTAATAATTGTTATGATTACAATAATTCGATTAAATAATTCAATACTTTAAGATTTTAATATGGGGTTAATTGTCCTTGTATAACGTAAACATAAACGGTCCTTTCCTTAACTTTGACAATAACTGAGTCAGTTTAACGTTGCACTTCGACGAATCAGCATCGAGACTCTCGAAATTTAAACGCGAGAATTTAAATTTAATCCTTTCGGCTATTTAATACTTATTTAAACAATCACTAATGTACACGGGTACAAGTAACTAATAAGTAAACAATAGTACATTCGTTTAAACATTAATACGACAAAAACTCGCAAGAAACTTAATAGAAATTAGCTCGAATATTTCAATACTTAAAAATTTATTTCAGGTTTGTTGGCCTTGTATAATATATACATAAATTTCAACAGGAAGGGCTACTGGATCCGTCTTCCATTGGATTCGGACGAAGAATAATCGAAACTCTTTAAGGATGTCTCTATTTCAAGCAAAAACTAAGAGTTAAAGAAACTATCTTTCCACATCATACAATTCTTGAGTAATTTATACAATTTCTTATAATAACAGTCGTAATAATTGTTATGATTACAATAATCGATTAAATAATTCAATACTTTAAGATTTTAATATGGGGTTAATTGTCCTTGTATAACGTAAACATAAACGGTCCTTTCCTTAACTTTGACAATAACTGAGACAGTTTAACGTTGCACTTCGACGAATCAGCATCGAGACTCTCGAAATTTAAACGCGAGAATTTAAATTTAAGCCTTTCGGCTATTTAATACTTATTTAAACAATCACTAATGTACACGGGTACAAGTAACTAATAAGTAAACAATAGTACATTCGTTTAAACATTAATACGACAAAAACTCGCAAGAAACTTAATAGAAATTAGCTCGAATATTTCAATACTGAAAAATTTATTTCAGGGTTGTTGGCCTTGTATAATATATACATAAATTTCAACATGAAGGGCTACTGGATCCGTCTTCCATTGGATTCGGACGAAGAATAATCGAAACTCTTTAATGATGTCTCTATTTCAAGCAAAAACTAAGAGTTAAAGAAACTATCTTTCCACATCATACAATTCTTGAGTAATTTATACAATTTCTTATAATAACAGTCGTAATAATTGTTATGATTACAATAATTCGATTAAATAATTCAATACTTTAAGATTTTAATATGGGGTTAATTGTCCTTGTATAACGTAAACATAAACGGTCCTTTCCTTAACTTTGACAATAACTGAGACAGTTTAACGTTGCACTTCGACGAATCAGCATCGAGACTCTCGAAATTTAAACGCGAGAATTTAAATTTAATCCTTTCGGCTATTTAATACTTATTTAAACAATCACTAATGTACACGGGTACAAGTAACTAATAATTAAACAATAGTACATTCGTTTAAACATTAATACGACAAAAACTCGCAAGAAACTTAATAGAAATTAGCTCGAATATTTCAATACTTAAAAATTTATTTCAGGTTTGTTGGCCTTGTATAATATATACATAAATTTCAACATGAAGGGCTACTGGATCCGTCTTCCATTGGATTCGGACGAAGAATAATCGAAACTCTTTAAGGATGTCTCTATTTCAAGCAAAAACTAAGAGTTAAAGAAACTATGTTTCCACATCATACAATTCTTGAGTAATTTATACAATTTCTTATAATAACAGTCGTAATAATTGTTATGATTACAATAATCGATTAAATAATTCAATACTTTAAGATTTTAATATGGGGTTAATTGTCCTTGTATAACGTAAACATAAACGGTCCTTTCCTTAACTTTGACAATAACTGAGTCAGTTTAACGTTGCACTTCGACGAATCAGCATCGAGACTCTCGAAATTTAAACGCGAGAATTTAAATTTAAGCCTTTCGGCTATTTAATACTTATTTAAACAATCACTAATGTACACGGGTACAAGTAACTAATAAGTAAACAATAGTACATTCGTTTAAACATTAATACGACAAAAACTCGCAAGAAACTTAATAGAAATTAGCTCGAATATTTCAATACTTAAAAATTTATTTCAGGGTTGTTGGCCTTGTATAATATATACATAAATTTCAACAGGAAGGGCTACTGGATCCGTCTTCCATTGGATTCGGACGAAGAATAATCGAAACACTTTAAGGATGTCTCTATTTCAAGCAAAAACTAAGAGTTAAAGAAACTATGTTTCCACATTATACAATTCTTGAGTAATTTATACAATTTCTTATAATAACAGTCGTAATAATTGTTATGATTACAATAATCGATTAAATAATTCAATACTTTAAGATTTTAATATGGGGTTAATTGTCCTTGTATAACGTAAACATAAACGGTCCTTTCCTTAACTTTGACAATAACTGAGACAGTTTAACGTTGCACTTCGACGAATCAGCATCGAGACTCTCGAAATTTAAACGCGAGAATTTAAATTTAATCCTTTCGGCTATTTAATACTTATTTAAACAATCACTAATGTACACGGGTACAAGTAACTAATAATTAAACAATAGTACATTCGTTTAAACATTAATACGACAAAAACTCGCAAGAAACTTAATAGAAATTAGCTCGAATATTTCAATACTTAAAAATTTATTTCAGGGTTGTTGGCCATGTATAATATATACATAAATTTCAACAGGAAGGGCTACTGGATCC
>CAKKNJ020000082.1:0-12500 GCA_918808275.2 Dolichovespula sylvestris
AAGAGGAACAGACCTAAACTTTCCGTACGACTAGTAGCTATTTTATATCGAGCATCAGGATATTAATATTCGTAGACCAGAAGAACTCTATGAAAGTCATAAAACAGCAGGAACAAAATTCGCACGTAGTAGAAAGAACAAGTTGTTTGCAAGTTCTTGCATGTTTTGACGAGTCTATTAAATGAGACGCTTCATTATTAATAAACTACAATTTCTGTATATCTTTGAAATCATCCCTTATTTTGAATAGGAGAAATAAATTTTTCGTAGGATTCTAGTTTATTTAGTATAAACAATTTCTTTAAATTTTTATATAGTTTATTTGTTCTTTATATTTGTATAGTGTTTATTCAAAGAAAAAAAAATAAACTTATTTAATCTTCAAAAAATTCGTAAGTCAATCATATGAAAGTGATCCTTCTTTCTTTTTTCAAAACGATCTCCAGTTTAGAATTAAAAAATTATTGTCAAAAAACTAAATGTTTTTTTTTTCTCTGAATAAAGCTATCGTACTACATCGATGTTTTTGAAGTTTTACGGTTGAAACCATAAACGACAAGATCTCGATAATGCAGAGTAATGGACGAAAATCTCGTGGCAGACACGTTACTGAATTGCGTTGGAAGTCAAGTCGACGATTATCCATCGATTTGAACGTCACCAACAATTGGTTGTACTCGAAATAGTTCTCCTTTTTATTTTTCTTCTTCTTTTTCTTTTTCTTTTTTCTTTTTTTTTTGCAACACGATAATGACGACCAATTTATTATTATTTACATACGTGGGTGTGAAACGTACAAAGCGATTAATCGAAAATTATTTTTTATCTCACGCCTATATAATTTACTAAAAAAAATTATTTTATTGATTATGTAATATACTGCTCTCTTAATTCTGAATTCTTAAAATTGGAAAATAAATAAAGATAAATTGTATTATGTTCGTCTAATTAATATTGAAAGTATTGTTTATACAAGGGTTAAATTTGTTAAATCACATTTCAAACAGGTATTTACCTTAAATAGTAAAAAATTAATATTAAATTTTTAAAATGGTTAAAAAATCAAATTAATGACATCGTTTAAAACTACCTTATTTGCACATACAGATTTTAACAAATATTATTATAATTTACATCTTGCAATAAGTTGTCAAAAGAAATTTGTCAAATCGATTGTGTTTATTGCAAGAGCTCGTCGAGATCATACGAACGTATACACTATAATCATTGAAGTTTTATAATTCCGATCAGATATCACATATCAAAGCTCAACTCATCGGCAATAATATCGAATTTCCTTTGTACTTTTTTCTTCGCTGGAAAGATTGTTTGTATAAAAAATGTAAGAATAAATTTAAAAAAAGAAGACCTCGCAAAAAAATTATCAAAAAGCAACGTGACGTCCAGAACGTATCAACTCATATTTCTATTGAAAGTATTAAAGGACAAATAAGTAAAAAAAGGAAAAAAAATAATCATTATTTTGTAGACATATCGAGTCCTCGGTATGTATTAGAAAAATTGTCCTCAGCGGTTACAAATGACGCAGTTATTTATATTTTACAAGGAAACGTCAAATGATTCACCCTCTACAAGTATACATCTCGCTATTTTATAATAAGGAACAGCACGTATTTTCGAGGACAACGACCGAAGGAAAATGAGAAACTTCAAGAGTCTGCGTCTCCTTGACGGAAAACATCTAATCCTGAAATTTTACAATTTCCTGGGTCGAGGACTCGGAGGAAAAAAGTAATCTAGTTTATAGTGATTGTCCTGTACTTTGTATTGCGTTAAATCTTGCGTAATCACGGACGATTCCAGTGTTATTTTCGCATCGTCGGACGTGCCGTCGAATTTAAATACATATTTGTCAACTGTCGTGATATTTTGAAGCATAAAAACGCAAAAGCTTAAGAAAAAGACAAAGAGAAAAGAAGAAAAAGGAAAAGGAGAACATTTGCATGGTTCTCAATATTGCGACTAATGACTTGCTCATATTAATGTGTGATCGATCAACCATATCTAAATAATTTCAAGGAATTTATTTTATGTATATCGTTCTTAACGTATCCTACGTGAAAACTTGACCAAATTCATTCAGATGGTAGTTTCCCAGATATTAGAATGTTGTCATATATAGAAAAAGAATTGATTTCTCAGATAATAGAAGGAAATAACAAAAAAGCGATATAAGATTAGCCCGAAGGAATTGCAATGGAAACAAAGTTCATCGTGGATAAAATCGGACGAGAGGAACATGAAACAAAAAGATAAAGAAGAAAAAGAAAAAGATAGAAAAAGAGAGAGAGAGAGAGAGAGAGAGAGAGAGAGGAGAGAAAAAAAATGAATAGAAAAATACTCAACTCCGCTTTTTCTTCTTTGTTGTGAAACTCAAACGAATATTCACGTTTCATTCGAAACTGTTGGAAAAGCTTTAAAGTGGAAGAAGTTGCTTCGGGGTATGATGCCACCTCTCCGGTCTTTCACTATTTTTTTCTCTTTTTTCCGTTGACTTTAAAGACTAACTATCTCGTTCTGTTTTTAATTTTTGTATCTCTTATCTTGCGATTTTTGTTATTAAAACGTCGACTCTGAGGATGACTCTGTTGGGCGTGACCGACACTTGGATGCAGTTAAAAATATTTTCACAATTATTCTTTCGTCAATTGTCAATTGGAAACATTAAAAAAGTAAAGTTTAATCCAAAGAAAAAAATGTAAGATAGATATAATTTTCTTTTTTTTTACTTTTCTCAAAAAAGAAAAAAAACAGAAGAAGAAAAAGAAAGCAAATATCACAAAAGTAATCAATTAATTGTTTAATGTTATTTTATTTGTTATAATTCATACTTTTTGTTTAGATTTTCATATATGTAATTATCAAGGAAATCGAACGAACATCTTCTTCATCTTCTTCGCACTTGATTTATGCTATAAAGAATGTTTCCAACGACACTGAATAAAAGGTACAGGTGTGATGTGTAAATTAATTACGTGGGTAGTCACAATATCCCTGTGATGGTTTAATAAAGCGTGATATCTATGCGTATCGGTAGCTTAGAAGAACTCGATGGCTTGTCAGATTTACGATGGAGATCATAATTTACAAGCGATTTATAATTGTTAGAAGGAGAGATTAGATTTATTCACCTCACTTTAATGAAAACTTCCATGGAAATACAACGTGCTTTAAAATCAACATTATATAGTTCAACCTTTAACCTTTAAGTTATCTATCACAGATAAAATTTCGTACAATACGAATTTTGTTTCAACATCATTAAATGTTATTTGTAACTATAACAAACAATAAAGTTTCTCTTCCCTTCATATAATATTGAATAATAATGAAACATTTCATTGCATTCGTTTGATACTTTTGATTTTTTTAATTAAAAACCGAATTAAAATTTATCTCATCATAGCATTAACGTGATTTCCTTTGATAATAGCTTTTAAAGGTTGAAACAATGATTGAAAACAAAGGTTGAGAAATTGAAAGGTAATTCGACAATCCTACTTTCTTTTCCCTCTCACAAACAAACATCGAACTAACAATCAGTTGCTCGTTGTTTGGTCATACTGATCCGTTGCTCGAATTTTCAAATCCTATTGGTCAAATTTTACTGCATCTATTGACCTATCATGCATTATATCATTTTTATTTCTTTGTTATCTTACATACTCATGTTCTTACTATAGATACATACAAATATCAACTTTTGATAGATCCTTTTATTTTCTTTTTCTAGAAAATAACAAATCAGTCTTGCTAATTATAAATAATATATCGAATTTATGTTTATAAAAGGAACATAAACAAAACTAGTAAAAAATTAAAAGCGAAAAAAGAGTTGATGAACTTATCTAGAATCCTATAATAATCCAAAAATAATTAATTAAAAAACAGTAAAAGATAAAGAATTATAATAAATGCAGGTAAACTCAGAAATGGAGAAAAAATTATGCAACATAGACAACAGTTAAAGTATTCATAACCAACGTTTTGATTGTTCAATCTTTTCATTAAAGAAAATTTTCAAAATGTTCATTCTCGAAAAACGACACATCTTTGAATTTCGAAAAACAAAATGAAAAAACATATAAATCCCTATCACTTAAAGAATATTATATTACAATAATTTGTCAATTCCAAAGAAATTTCCTAAATTTTAATTTATTGATAAATAACAATTATTTTAGTAATCATTTTTAAAAAATTAATTTAATTATATAATATATATAATGAAATTATATATTATACTATATTATTATATTATATTATTTATATATTATATTATATTATTCTATATAATTACATAATATATATAATTATCTTTTATAATTTGATTATATTTAATTATATATTATTTATTTAATTTTTAATTAATTTTTAAATCGTGTTTATTAATGTTGCATTAACGCAAATACTAAAAAATACTCAGGATAAAATAATACAAAATAAAAAAATTACGTTTGGCAACATTACCCGGTAGTTCGAGTAATACAGATTAAATTCGAATGATTTGAATTTCTGAGTAAAGAAATGTTTTCGTACGAATCGAAACTCGTCGTGTTTATAAATCAGAATGATTTTAATCGAAAGTCGTATTTCGAAAGTGCGTCGATTCATTAAGAGTTACTTGTCAGGATCTCGTCGGATCCCTGTGGGGACAACGACTGTCGCAGTTGCTCACGTTGGAAACTCGATTCTCAGTCATAACTGCTTGATTCTAATTTAGCGGCTCCTTCTGCAATTTCATGGCGCAAATTAAATTGTAAAACTAGAACATCCCGGAACGCAGGACGCCACACTTACTTTTTACTTAAAATTTTTTTTTCTTTTTCCTATTTCCCCTTCTTTTTTCTTTCTTTTCTCTTCTCTTTTCTTTTTAAAATTTCCTACCGTAATATTATTCACCAACAATATCCTTTTATCACTCACATTTTTTTAAAAGCTTTGAAAAAGTTTACTCCTTTATTGAGAACGAATCAAAGCTACCATATGCACGAATAAAAGGGAAGAAAGAAAAGGGAAAGGGATAAAAAGAAACTTCTTTCGCTCTTTCTTTCTCTCTCTCTCTCTCTCTCTCTTTCTTCCTCTGCCTCTCTCTCTCTCTCTCTCTTTCTTCCTCTGCCTCTCTCTCTCTCTCTCTCTTTCTTCCTCTGCCTCTCTCTCTCTCTCTCTCTCTTTCTTCCTCTGCCTCTCTCTCTCTCTCTCTCTCTCTTCCTTTATTTCTCTCTTTCTCTCTCTGTTTCTTCTTCTGTTATTTTCTTTTTCTTTCTTTTCCTTTTTTTAGTCTCAGTCATGGACATCCTATTTACGTTTTTAGATCGTAATAAAAGCAATTTGATTTGTGTCGTTGACCAGGATCAATATTTATCATATTTATTATTTATAAACATCGTCGCGAATGAAACTCTCGCAATTGAACGGGTCACTTATCACTGCGTATAAAGAGAGAGAGAGAGAGAGAGAGAGAGAGAGAGAGAAAGGGACAAAGAGAGAGAAGAAAAAGAAAGAGAGAGACAGAAAGATAGAGAGCGTGCAAAAGTGTCAATGCTTGCGAGAAATGTGTAGGAAGTATTACCGATATTACCATATATGATTTATGCACGACATTCTCTTCGCGATATAACGTACATAGTAGACTAAGCGGTATCTATCTACAACGATTACATTGTAACTCTATTTTCTATGCATGGTCGTCTAAAACTAATTTCCTCGAGCAGCTTTGCTGTTGTGAATAGGTTATAAGTGCGTTGCCTCTCTTGTTTGTTACTAACAAATAATGATATTAATAATTATAATAATAATAAGGATTATACACACACCTGCGCATGTACAAACACACATACCCGCGCACATACACGTACATACAATGACTCACGAAAGTATTTGAACACTTGCCATGAAATACTTTATTAATTATAATAAGTATATTATAGAACACTTACCAACATATTATTAACATTGGATGGAGGTATGACTCTCTAGATTATATAGGTATAGTTTCAAGCAAATTGAAATATATATACAATAGTTATGATTTATTTCTTACAAACGTAATGATTGGTGAAGCCACAAAAGTATTTGAACAGGTAACTTTTGAGCCTTTAATATTTAGTAGGACCACTTTTGACATGAATAATATCTTGTAAGCAATTATGCATACTCTTTACTAATTTTTCTATAGCACTTGGTGATATGGAACTCCATATTTCGAGTATTTTGTCTTTTAAACTTGTTTTTTATTTTATATTAAATTTTTGTATTTCTTTTCCTATTATTGCCCATAGATGTTCAATCCGGTTAATATCAGGGCTTTGTGGTGGTGTAACTAACATGTGAGGGGTATTGTATATAATCCATTACTTAACAATTCCTGCGGTATGTTTAGGATCATTATCCTGTTGAAAGTAAAAATCTTTGTAAATACCCAATTTTCTTGCACTTTCCTCTGAATTTTGTTTCAAAATGTTCAAATATTTGTATTTATCCATTATTCCTTCTAAGAAGATCAAATTCCCGGTACCACCTGCTGCCATACACCCCCAGATCATAATTGAGCCACCCCCGTGTTTTACCGTAGCACACAAGTTTTTCACTTCCATCTCTGTATTTGCTTGTCTCCAAACGAACTTATGTCCGTCTGACCCAAAAATGTTAAATTTCGATTCATCTGAAAATATTACTTTATTCCAGAAAGAATCATCTTTGCTAATAAATTCTTCGGCGAAGTTTGATCCTTTGTTCTTATTAATATCACTAATATATAGCTTCTTTCTGGGACCCTGGCATGAAAATCATTTTTACGTAGCATTCTTCTACATAATTCTGGATGTACATTTTTTTTGAAGTTCTGGTTAACTATCGTTGCAAGTTATGTAGCAGGAATCTTTGGATTTTTTTTTATTTCGCGGATCAAAGTTCGTTCTTCTCGTTCCGTTAATTTCTTTGGTCGACCTGAACGGTATTTATTTTTTATAATTCCTTTGGATTTTGATTTTTTAATAATGTATTGTATCGTAGATCTATTTATATTTAATAATTTACTTATTTCACCGTATGTCTTTCCTTCTTTGCGCCACTTGATAATTAATATTCTCTTACTTTCAAAAATTTCAGATCTTTTCGGATACATGATCAATATCGTAATATTTCACCACAAATACGTGACTATGAGTAACAAATGTACATAAAACAACAACTAACGACAATCAATGTTTACAATTAGTACCGGGAAAACTTTTTTTACATTAATTTTGGACCTTAGTTCGATGTGTTCAAATACTTTTGTGGCTTCAGCAATCGTTACGTTTGTAAGAAATAAATCATAACTATTGTATATATATTTCAATTTGCTTGAAACTATACCTATATAATCTAGAGAGTCATACCTCCACCCAATGTTAATAATATGTCGGTAAGTGTTTTATAATATACTTATTATAATTAATAAAGTATTTCATGGCAAGTGTTCAAATACTTTCGTGAGTTACTGTATGTTTCAATCTAGTAATTAAAATTTCAGTTTATCGTAGAGTTTGCCAGAAATTAATGATATGCAATAAAGTACCTTTGCAAATTACATTTGCTAATTATTATTGTCTTTCCCGAATAGTAGTAGCATATTTTTTTTGACGTTAAATGCTAGCAGTATTCTCCTTTATTAACAATTTTATACTCGTTACTTTTTTTCAGTGGCAAACGATAAAGAGAAAGAAAGAGAGAGAAAGGAGAAAAGGAGAAAAGGAGAAAAAAGGATTGAAGTAAAATATAATTATAAAATTACAAATGATGGCGGATGGATTAAAATTAAAATTTATTTATTTGTGTTATATATTATAGCGTGTGTGTGTGTAATGTATTATATTATATATCTTACTTATATACTATTATATGTATGTTTTCATGTACTATTATTTAGTTTAAAAATAATTGTAAAAAAGATGATATTCTTAGCTATTAGTATCATAAGAATCTGAAACAACAAATGCGAAACGGACTAACTACCGGTTTTGTATTTTCGAGAAAACGAGAGAGGAAATAGTGACAACGGGCTTTTGACAAAAAAAAAATGTTTTAACGACCTTTTGTTCCATCGACTTTTTAGACATGACCGCTGGAACTGTCACACACAATTACTATAAAATGAAAAGTATTCGCTCGCTGTAAATTTTAATAAAAATGAAATATATTTTTTAATTTTTACCTTATTGTCAGATATTTTTAGACAATTTTGGACAATTTTAAATGTATATATGTATATTTTTTTTTTTTTACTATATCAATAATTTGACTAAAGCGCTTTAAATTAATTATTCGAATATTAAAAAATACTGTAAACCGAATTTATTGTATCAAAACTTTACAGAAAACTTATTATTAAACTGAAATGTGAAAATTTATTATAGGTATATGATTTCAAAAAAATAAGATATTTTTAAAATGGCACACTTACATTTTAGTACAAACATTTTAATATTAAATGTGGTATATAGATATAGTTCAAAATAGATAAAAGCGAAATAAGTGAAACTAATGTTTAATAATATCGGTAATAATAAACACATTTTAAAATTAAATAACAAAATCAAAATATAATGATAATGTATTTATATATATATAATTGAAAATGAAGGGTAGGATGCCGAAAAATGTGTCTCAAATGTGAAAAAATACTCATATATATGTTAAATCGAATACAGAAAACGGTCGAGTTGATCTTTACATGATGTATAACAAAGCAGTGTACACATTACACTCATTGAAAAAAAACGAGCACGTTCGTACTGGTTTGCGTGAGGAAGATTGTATTAAATAAATGATGAACCGTATGTTCTCTTTTCCTTTCCCTCTCTCTCTCTCTCTCTCTCTCTCTCTCTCTCTCTCTCTTTCTCTTTCTCTTTTGCTATCCCTTTACAGCGAAACGATAATAATATGTCATTTAAATATAGGGTAATTGATTAACGGTGACAATGTCAATCGATACCTCGATTGGTGTAACAATATAACATAATTGCGAGATTGAGTTACACGATCGATAATATTTCACTTACACTTTTACCAATGAAAGCTTGAAGTTAATAAAATTTCATTTTAACGTTTAACGCTTAAAATGTTGTTTTAACGTTAACCTCTACAAGGCGTGGAACCTGTAGAATTACATTCTAGTATATCTATATTTGTTAATTCTTATTTCACTTTTTCATCATGGACTTCATTTTTAATCCATCTCAAGGGATTAATATTTTCTAAAAATATAAATTATTATTTCTTAATGTAGTTATACTATAATGATTACAATATATGCATACGTATATATACTTTTTATTTAGGCACCAAAAAAGATTGTTATACAGAATTAAATATTTTTTTATTCCATTTTACGACATATAACATTTCAATTTTACATTTTAGAGCTTTTAACATCTTTCGTATATGGACAAAAAAAATTACAGAAAACAAAAATTACGAGAAAAGAACAGGAAATGCTCTTTTGTAAATGCTATTCTGTTTTTTGTAGTTTTTATTCTTTATAATCGCTTGTATTTAATTTCGAACGTGACAATCTAATGACAACCTGATAATTTAATTAATAATTAATCAGGAGAAAATTCCGTAAAGACATAAATATATAATTTCATATGAGGAACATACGTCTGAGTTGCTTCTAAAGGCCGATCGATAAATCGTAAAATCGAATCATGTGAAAGAGAAAAGGAAAAACGTAAGCGTATGCCATTCCTATGTCTCTCTCTCTCTCTCTCTCTCTCTCTCTCTCTCTCTCTCTCTCTCTCTCTCTCCCTCTCTCATACACACATATGTATGCATGTACACACATACATACCTACCCAATAACTGGACGACTCCTAAGAGAGAATCACCCAAGTCTCTACGTAATACTCGTAAATTATATAGCCGTATTGCATCCTCGATCGGCAATTTCAACTTCTCGTAATATCATAGAGTGAGAAAGTCAAACGAACTGTGTTTTTCTTTGTTTCTCTATCTTTTTCTCTCGTTCGAACGATAGATTCCGTTTATAAAAGGCAAGAATATTACTCGTAGTCGCGAACGTTTATAAATCGAAGATAATACGATGCATCGAAGAGAAATCGATGCGTACAATTTACGAGAGACTCTTATCTTCATACCTTCCAACCTTCGACTTTTCTATTCTATTTTATTTTTCTTATATCTTTTTTTTCCTTTTCCTATCATCACAGATATCATCTTTTTTCGTTTTCTTTATTCCATTCTTTCTTTCTTTCTTTCTTTCTTTTTGTAATCGTCCATAATATATTTATCAATATCCAGAATTTCGGAGATTAACGGTCCTCGATAATGTCACGTAACCCGTAAAATAAAAAGAAATTTCGTTTAAGATCGTAAAGTAATTTACAATCGTAATGACATCTTTATTTCAACCGAGAGAAAAAGATTCTTATACTCGTCGCATCGTAATATAAAAGCATATACCATCTCGTGGCTTTCGTCGAATTCGATTAAATTCTTTTCAGTTTTTTACGCGATGATATAACCGGAATATTTAATGGAGACGGCAAATTGTTAACAACAGTAACGTAGCTTTTCATGAGTCTGACCAAACGATTAAAAAAAGAAAGCCAAAGAGAGAGAGAGAGAGAGAGAGAGAGAGAGAGAGAGAGAGAGAGAGGTAGAGTGAGAGAAATAAGGAAGAAAAAATAAGTTTGATATCCGATGGTACATTATTTTTCTGTTACTATTCGATCTCTTTTGATTTATACTGAAAGCTAGATATTATATACTATAAATAGAATATTCTCTTTGCATTGGAAACATCGTTAAAAAAACAATATGAAATTATTTTAAAAAATAATCATAAGTCATTTTCCACGAAACATTTCGCTGTATCTAAGTACTCGTTTCAATCTCTTTTGTGGTATATCTTTATCTTCTATATTTTTTTTCTTTTATCATTGTCATTATTATTCGCAAGTATATATAATCGGACTTTCGGATCTGGTTCGAATCCTATAACGCATTTCCCGGCATTGTGTTCTCGTTGAATTGTGACGCATAAGGGCGGCACATCTCTGGCGAAATTCGTTTTCGCATAAATTTACATTTCTCTCTCTCTCTCTCTCTCTCTCTCTCTCTCTCTCTCTCTCTCTTTCTGTCTCTCTCTCTCGCTCTCTCTCTCTCTCTCTCTCTCTCTCTCTCTCTCTCTTTTTCTCTATTTTATCTTCGACAACCAAAACCTTTCGATAACGCGCCTACGCTCCGATTACATACGTAATTGCACATTTTTCCTATCGATTTTAGTCTATTTTCTTTTTTTTCCTTTTCTTTTCTTCTTTTTCTCTTTTTATTTTGCCCCAGTATGCCATTAAAGTCAAGAGAAGAAGAGAGAAAAAAGAAAAAACATTTCACGTCCGATTGTCTATACTCAAGTTGGCCGTTTTTTTAATTAAAAAACGAGATTATTTTACGAAATCAATAAAAGTTCCTTCCGTGAAATAGGTAATGAACAAAGAAATTAATCTGGAGTTAATTGATAGATTTACGAAGCCTCTTTTATTTCCTTAATTATTTAAAAATTTTTCATGGTAAAAATAAAAGAACATTTGTCTAAATCAAGGGACGTATTCGAATATTTGAAACGTGGTTGAAATGTTTGAAGCATTTCCTTTACGAAACACGGCACCGTGTAATCCAAGCCGATCGATGGACAGAGAGAGAGATAGAGAGAGAGAGAGAGAGAGAGAGAGAGAGAGAGAGAGAGAGAGAGAGAGAGAGAGAGAAATTTAAATACTCCACTGAAGAGAATTCATCAGTGGATTTTCTATCTTGCACTTTCTCTTTTTCTCTTTTTTCTTTAATAAGTATGTTTCTTAGATTCTTTCTTCAAAAATTGATGATAATCGTGTAAAAAATGAGTCCTTTTAAAGAGCCTTCGTCAAAGATAAAGATAAGAGAAGAAATTTGTATCGCGCGGGAAACAACGATAAATGAGAGCAAATATATAATACATGAGGGGACGAGAGAGAGAGAGAGAGAGAGAGAGAGAGAGAGAGAGAAAAGCAATCACGGGATTACAATTTATGATCAGTGGTATCAAAAAATAATAATAAATTTATCTCACGTCGTGCACCTTGATAGGAAATCTTATCTTGCATTTATCGTACAACACGTGAACTCATGAACGAGTTTAATACATCGGTGTATCACAGGGATCATCAACGTGTGAACTCGCGAACGAGTTTAATACATTGGCGAAGTCCATTAAAACTGATTTAATCAACGTTTGCGGTAACGCATACGAAGCCTCCCGTTCTTACTATTATGAGATTCCTATCCAATCCTACAGGATCAATAATTTCTTTTGTGTTAGATACTCGTCAAATGTTCCAAGTATTATAAATTCTCCAAGTTGTTTTAATAAACTTAGCAGCATACACATGATTCACGGCTGTGTTCTGTTTCATAAATGAATTATTATTAATAGAATT